>QAXD01000013.1:2529054-2612745 GCA_004335575.1 Haematococcus sp. NG2 | reverse complement strand
ACGGGTGGGTGGGCGCAGCACACAGGGCGACGGCGCGATCCTGGTCAGACTTATACTGCCTGCTCCTTGCCGCAGCCAGGCTGGCCACTTGCTCAGCCAATGCGCACAGCATGGCCACAATACGTACACGGGAGCAGCTGTGACGGCAGCAGCGCCCACCTCTCACACTGCTGCAGCGTGCCCCCCTCATCATCCCCGTCACCCACCTGCTCCGTGATGCGGAATGACCCCTCCACAGAGCCAGGCGGCTGGGACTGGATGGCCAGGTAGGTGGGGCCACCACCACGGCCCACAGTGCCGCCGCGGCCGTGGAACAGCGTGAGCTTGACGCCGGCAGCCTTTGCCACTGACACCAGCTCCTCCTGGCACCTGTGCAACAACCAAATATGATACAAGGGCATTGTTTGTGTGTTGGGGGTGGGGTGGGGGTGGGGGGGCGGCACATCCACAGCCGGTAGCAGCTGAAGCGCATGGGAGCGCATGAGGGCTGCACGCTGCGCAACCTGGTCACGCTCATGCTTCCGCAGAGCCAGTGCAGCAGCTGGCCGCCCCACACCTCCCGCACATGCAGATCCTCTCAGCAGCACACTGAGCGGCTGGCGCGGCACCCAGTTACCTCCCTGCATCCGCGCCCCCGCACCTGTACAGCGCCCAGTTGGCAGCCAGGCGGCCCGCGTCCTTGCCCGAGTCCGAGTAGCCCAGCATGACCTCCTGGTGGTTGTTGTGTGCGGTGCGCAGGTGCTCGCGGTACCTGTGTGAAGCGTGAGGCGTGCGTGTGCGCATGTGGCGCTTGGTCCACACTCAACACGTGCAGGTTCTTGTGTGGATCCATGCGTGCGAACGACGATGAATCGAACACTGGCCCGTAGCATCACAAGTTTGTCCACGCATGGGTGTCGTGCGCACCAGGGCAGCTCCAGCAGGCGCTTCATGATCTTGCCGCCCGCGTCCAGGTCGTCCAGCGTCTCAAACAGCGGCACCACGCGCAGCGGCTTGGCGCAGTCCAGCGACTCGCCCACCTGGGCACACTGCGGGCCAGGGCGGGGGATGCACGCCAGCGGCAGCGACAGGAACGGTCAGGGGCACAAGCCAGGAGGCGGCGTGGTGCGGGGCTATGGCGCGTCCTGCCGCGTATCACATGCAGATGCATGCACATGGGTGGTGCAAGGGGCAGGCATGTGGGTCGCAGCGCTGGCGGCGTGCCTAGGCCATGGGTCAGGACCTGGAGCCAGATGCCTGTGCTACCCAGCACCAGCCAGCAGCCCCTGCCCCTCCCAGCCCCTCGTTCCATCAACACAGCAACCACCGCACGGCGTGACTGGTCAGGCGGGTCAGAGCAGGGGCGTGGTAGGTTGGCAGAAAATCCCAGAGCGGCCGGTTGAGCCGTGGGCGCCGTGCAGCCACCTGTATCCCGACCTGGTAGGCAGCCTCGCGCTGCAGCAGCTCCACCGCCAGCACGTCTGATGCGGCGCGTGCCATGGAGATGACGTACGCGCCGAAGGAGCCGCGGCCCAGCTGCGCCACGGTGCGCGCCGTGTCCAGCACCTCCTTCACCTGCAGGGCGGTGTGTGTGTGTGTGGGGGGGGGGACGCAGGGGCAGGAGTATGACAACATGCTGGGTGCCAGAAGATGGGAGGGCTGGTGTTGTCGCTCGCAACATGTCCTTGTCATTTGCAACGTTGAGCAGCTGTCGTGTGGATGCTGTGCAGCTGACACATGGGAAGCAAGCAGGCCGGGCCAGGCTGGCGCAGCAGCAGAGTGGCAGCAACACCTAGCTGGGGGACCGCTGGCTCCCGCAGCCCACCCACGCAGCAAGCCGCAGCCGCCTTACCGCCACTTTATCCCCAGCCCCAATCCCCACTGCCCCACCCCCGCTGCCAGCAGCCCTGTACACCATCCCCACCCCCCCTGCACCCGCACGCACATCGGCCGGCAGCGGCATGTCCGGCGGGATGAGCGGGCGGCGGCCCTGCAGCTCGCGCACAAGGAACGCGATGCGCTCCTCCTCGTCCCATGACAGGTAGGAGCCATAGCCCAGGTAGGTGGTGATGGCGTCCAGGGCCTCGCTGTGGCGCGTGGACTCCTGCAGCGCAGGGGCGCGTGGGGCCAGCCGCGCACAGGGGTTTGGAACGCCAGCTATGTGATCTTTCAAGCACGAATAATCGGCAAAGCGATGCAACAAAGCTGCAGCGGTGGCCGATCGGGCATCTGCTCCCGGTGGGGAGCGCAGTGGCGCGCAATGGTCAGGCCATAAACCTAGTAGCTGCTGAGTGCTGACCATCTGCACCTCACGTCTCACAGCTTTGCCAACTGAAGCGGCACCTGGCATGATTCAACTCATGCTCCCCAACCACCCCAGCCACAGGGCCCCACCTGGCGGATGTCCAGCTTCATGAGGCACATGCCAAACGTGGACACGCGGCGGATGAAGTCCAGCAGGCGGCCGTCAGCCACCACGCCACCACCGCACTCGTACAGCGACCTGGGGGGCAGCAGCGCAGAACATCACCTCAGCCCATCAGCACATGTCCACCGGCACATGCGCCCCAGCCCTGCTGCTCTCGTTATCAACAGGGCCAGGTAGGAAGATCAATGCATACATCGCACGCAGGCGGCACTTGAGGCAACACAGCACGGTATGCCCACCACCCGGCCCCCACCCCGCACCCACCAGTAGATGGCGCGCAGCGGCTTCTCCAGCTCCACTGTGTCCTCGTACCACTCATCCGCGCTCTGAGGCTCCACGCGGCTCAGCAGGTCCTCCATGCGCTTGCGCGTGTTGAGCAGCTTCTGCCGCACCTGCAGGCACACGCGGCAGCACGCCATGTGTTTTCATGATGCGTGTGGCACCATCGGCATGCGCAAGCATGCAGCATGCAATGGAGGGAGAGCCATGCGCACAGCGACACTTTGGCAAGAGCAAGCTGCCAGGGTGGCATGTAGCACCAGCTATGGGTGGCCAGCAATGCCAGTGGCAGCAGAGGCAGCAAACTGCACAGGCCAGCAGTAGGCATCTGCGCGTCACCCCCGCACCTCGCCCAGGATGACGCGGTAGGGGTGGAAGCCCGGGTGATCGTGTGCACGGCGGAACGCGGCGCTGTCGGCCGTGGCGCGCACATTGCGCAGCGAGCGGCGCAGCAGCGTGGGGTCGGCCTGGCCCAGGGATGCGGGGTCGCGCTGGGAGGGCGGCAGGGGGCCCACCTCGTCCAGCGACTCACGCAGGTTGAAGTTGCTGGCGTTCTTGGACATGCCCAGCGCCTGTGGAGGGTGTTCCAACACCCAAGTCGTGCGTGCGCACGCTCAAGATGGGGCCAGCACTCATGGGAAAGGAGCGTGTAAGCGAGCCGGCCTTCTGGCCACTAGCCACAACAGGTACACCTGGGGAGCGAATCACACCTGCAGCCAAGGAGCAAGGAAGACACCAGGCGGCACCATCACCACTACCACCACCAAAGTACCACCCACCGAGCCGGGTGTCTCATAGCCGCTCAGCAGCCCGTTCTCGCGCCCGTCAGCCTCTGCACTGTCCTCGCGGCTCAGGTCAAAGTCGCACTCGGAGCCTCCCTCAATGTCCTGGCCGGGCAGGATGCCAGGCACGTTTGGCATGCCGTCCAGGCCGGTGCTGTCGTGGAAGTTGTCGGGCCGCACGCCCACCACCATGCCTGCGGGCACATGCGTGCGGTACAAGTTCCATGCTCGCGGTGCCTTGATGTGGCTTTATCATGCCTGCTGCGGACCTGTGGCATACTTACACCTCAGCTGCAACACCACTTGCACCAGCCTCTCCTCTGTCAACAACCCCTTGCAGCGCCTCATGCGAACAGGGTCGCACCAAGGTGTCCCCCAACCCTTCCCCCAACCCACCCTCAGGCAGCTGTGCGCCGTGTGTGCTCTGGCGCAGGCTGACGCGGTGGGAGCGCAGCGAGCTGTTGCGCATGACCAGCGGCTTGCTGAGGCCTGGGCCTGGGCCAGGGGTGCCAAAGGCGGCGGCACCAGCAGGCGGGATGGCATGGCCGTTCATGCTGGGGCCTGTGCACAGCAGCACAGCAATGGCATGTGAGCTGCTACGGGAGGGGGTGGGAAGAACATGCATGCACACTTGACCAGCCAACGTGACACGACATGGAGCACCCTCAGGTGCAGACAATGACATACCCACACGCTGTTCACATGGCACTGGCTACCCCTGAGATGCAGACACACAACATGCAGCTGGCGCGCTGTGCGCACGCACCCTTGCTGCTGGGGGGTGACGTGGAGTCCCCCTGCGCCTGCCGCGCCTCGGCCTCGCTCACACGCTGCTGGTGCGCGCGGATGATGCGCTTGGCCATGCGCCACACCTCCGTGGAGCATGATGACATGGACAGCTCAAAGCGCAGCGCCTCCACCTGTGAGGGCGTGTGAGCACATAATCATGCCATGATCCCATCCAAACAGAACCGATGAGGATGCACTGTAATCGTGGCCGAGCGACAGGATGCCAGTTCGCGGGGGGCCCCGCGACATGCTGTGATGGGGTATGTGGTGCCCATCATGCTCCGGGCATCAACACAGGAACACCCGGAACGACATGTCGAGCCGCCAGTTAGAGGCACGTGCAGAAAGCCATTGCTAATCACACCGTGTCTGGACCCCCACGACTGCATCGGCCATAATGCGCTGCAGCCTTCCGCCCCTGCATCCTGCCCGACCAGCCCCACCCGCGCACCTCCCGCAGGTACATGTCAGCCGCCATCCAGCGCGCCAGGCACACGACGTGGTACGTGATCTTGGATGTGACATTGGGGTTGCCGTCGCGGTCACCACCCATCCAGGACCCAAACCTACAGCAGCAACAAGCATGCCGCTGCTTGGGTGTTGAGCCGAGTCAAAAACTACAGCAGTAATGGGCGGGCCAGGCAGTGCAGCCACAGCCACCGGTTTCATTGTGCGAACATGTCATATGGCATGCAGCACAACACAGGAACGATGTGTGCACAACTGCATATGCACAGTTGCACACACCTGAAAGGCTGCGCCGACAGCGGCAGGTCGCGGCCCGTGGCCTTCTTCAGTGCAGCACTCAGGCGGCGCATGAACATGGGCACAGCTGCCCACAGCGACTGCTCCACGATATGCAGCCCACCGCGCGCCTCTGTGAATCCACAGCGAGGCACGCCAGTGGTAGCGGGTTGAGCGCACGCCACACATCCAAGGGAACCAAACACGGCACCACCAAGGAGCTGTTGCGCACAGTGCTGCCCCTTGCCCCTCTAACCCACTCCAGCCACAAGCACGTGTACACACCCGCCCACCCCACTGCTCGCGGCGCACCGTCTGTGGGCGTGGGCTTCTGGCGCCGCAGCTCATCCGTCTGCCACAGCCCAGTCACCTCGCGCACCAGGTCCTCAATCACCAGGTCGTGCTCCTCCTTGGTCAGGTCCGGCCTGCGGTGGCCCAGGGCCCCAAGCAGTGCAGGCACACAGCAGGTGGTTCAGGCATGTGCAAGCATCATACCCGGACAGCCCCTTGATGGCGGTTGTTGTGTTCGAGGCACTGATGGTGTCAGCTGTACATGGCATTGCTTCGCACGGACGCCAGAATGCATGCTGAAGGCATCAAGGCCGAGAAAGTTCAGCGCACAGAGGAGCAGAGTAAAGGCAATTGGGCCACATGTTCTGCAAATGCGGATGCTGAGGAGCACATGTTGGTCCTCGCCACTTCGGTGCCCTGTATAGGCTGGGTGCTCCCCTCTGCTCCCCATGCCATCATCACGCACACCGCTGTCTTGAGCGCATCCACCCCGCGCCAACATGCACCCCGACTTGCCCCTCTCACAGCCCCGCACCTGTCATTCTGCTGTAGCAGCGCCGCAATGCGCGTGTGCTTGTACTGCAGCGTGCGGCGGTTGACCTGTGTGGGGTGTGCCGTCAGCACCACCTCCACACACTGTGTCGTCACCGCCTCATACAGCTGCTCTGGGGTCACGCCCTCCGACATCAGCTTGCCAAACAGCTCCTCGCATGACTTGGAGTTCTTGCGCGACTCCACGCGGTTGCGGCGCAGCCTGCGATGCAGGTGCACGGCGGCGCAGGGCAGCATAACAAGGATGGAGCATGTACCCTGGCTGAGGATCTCCAGGTTGACGGACATGAAGGTCAGGCTGAAGGAGGTCAGGTATGCTCTGGAGATGCAGGCAGGCTGCCTGCAACCAGCTGCTGATCAGTGTCACGACAGGATGGCTTACACGCCATGCAGCTGTGGCTCACCGGTGGTGCAGCTCAGCAATGCTGCTGAGGTTCAGGTAGTGGCCAAACGCGCGCTGCGCAGGAAAGCAGTGGGGATAGGTGGGTGTGATGGATGAGCGCCACGCGCTGTGATCGTGTTGGGCAAACACATCCAGGGGTGTCTGCCGGCCGGCAACATCCCTGCACTAACACCTGGTGCATGCACCCACACATCCGCTTGCAATGCACCATTGCCCATCACCACTGCAGCATCACCAGCGGCCCAGCAGTGCCCTCGCCCCAGCCGCTGAACTGCACCTGCAGACCCGCTGTACCAGCCACATTCCCAGCAGCACGAGGCCCAACCCAACGCACCACAATCGGCAGCGCCTCCTCCAGGGGCATGGCCATCAGCTCCTCTCGCATGCGGTCCTGGATCTGGTTCGCACCGATGCTGTCGCCAGACTGCTCCAGCAGGGAAGCTGCATGCGCCATGGTGCTGCACGTGGGGAGGGGCCACACCAGTTCAGCAGGGTGGTCGTTGCAACTAAGCATGGATGCTGGCAGATACGATGCATGTGCACCCTATGGGGCACCTTGTCCAAAGCCCACATCGGGCAGCACCACCATCACCAAAAACTCCCAAATGCTAAGCAGAGTGCATGCAACATCACTTGCAATCCAAATCAGGCTCATAATAGTGATGCTGGTGCCTGCCGAAGGATGGTTTGCCTGTGCGAGGTTGTGAGGAACCATGTTGTAGGGTGCAGGCTCTTTCCGCATGGCGTGCGCGAGAAGCCCATGAGTACCCAGGGTTTTGCACCACCAGCGCGCGTCCCAAGCTATGGATCTGTGCGTCAATCATCGTGCCAAGTGCGGTACAACGCGAACCGCTGGCTGGTGTGTGCAGGCTAAGCGAACCCAATCCACAGCAATTGAAGCGTCAACATGCTCAAATCCATGTTCCAAACAGCGTAGAGGCATCGATGCAATCCAGGGAACGCACGACGGTTCTGGAAATCCTTTTAGATTGAATCGCTCCTTTGCGGCCCATATGCCATCAGCCTGCTCCAAGAGAGCTGCATAATCTCTCTGCAGACGCACCGTATCTTATTCAGCTTGTTGAAGCCCGCTGGGCCAACCTCAAGCTGGAGGGTGGAATCCAACAGGCCGCTCAGCAGCTTGCAATCATCCTCGAGGGGCTGCGTGCATCAGTTGGGTCGTGATTGGCGTCAAAGGCGCCACTCCAAGCTGCAGCAGGCCAAACCCTGGCCGCAGCACGCAGATGACCCGTACCTGGAGATCCAGCTCCTCGGAGTGGTGCATATCCTCTCCTGCGTCAGCGGTCGGAGAGGCCGTTCAAGCGGAGGGCTTCAAAATGCCAGGCATCTCTGCGGATTCCAAGTCTTACCTGCATCTCCCATGGTTGCTGGGTGATCGCGTCAATGCCTGGACGCGAAAACTGGACGAGCTGATGGGGCGCAGCACAAGGCCAAGTTGCAAATGTGTGTGATATCTGTGCAGAACATGACGTACAATAGGCGGCGAGTCGTCTCATTATTATTAAATGTCATCTTCTTTATATATCATGAGTGTTTGCTAGATTTGGGTTGTCAGCTGTCACATGTGCTTGCAAGCCAGCCCCTGGCAGGACAGAAAAATCGCAGATTGAAACATGTGCGCTTTATATGCCGGAGCAGCTGCGTGCCAAATTGTAATTCTGCAGTAGCAGCCTGCTGGACAGTCGCGTCGCACACCCTGCAGTCGAGGCGTGATGGGCCCAGCACAGTGCCGCTCTCTGGTGTTGTTGCTGGTGGCCACTGCTGCTGTGCTCGCTCACGCGCAGCAGGCTGCAGGTACCTTCAGCACGGCGTGGGGCTTTGAAAACGGGACATTGGCACCATTCGTGCCTTACGTGAATGCGACCAAATGCTCCAATGCGTGCCCCAACGCAACATTCTCCCTGTCTCCAAACGCGGCCCATAGTGGGCAGTGGGGCCTGCGTTTCAACATCGTCAGGGCCGCCACTGCAGACAGCGCGTGGCGCATTCACCTCAAGCTGCCCCGGTTCATCTTGGACCCAGGCCGCTTTGCCACTGTATGCCTGTGGGCGCGACACACCAACCCACAAGCCTCCCTGTCCATGTTCATGTACCAGCTACCACGCGAAAATGTGCATGTGTTCAAGAAGGGTATGGCCTTTAACACCTCTGGCACGTGGCAGCACTTCTGCTTCCAAGAGCTTGAGGTGAGACTGAACAATCGGCAGGGGCTTGATCTGTTGATGTGAGAGATTGGCATGTGGGCTTCATGACTGTTGAACCTGTAGGAGGGATGCATGCAGCTCATCAACTGACGGCATGCACAGCTTGTGTGCACACATTGCGTCTGTAGCTGGGCTGTAAGACTTACCACATCGACCACGAGTACGGTAGTAACGTTGCCGTGCTGGCTGCCATCCGCAAAGGCATTGCATCACCTTCACAATCGATGCCCCAAACACTCCCAGGTCACTTACCGCTCCGCATTCTATGTACAAGTGGAGCTGGGCGCTGCAGGTGGTGTGGTGGACATTGATGACGTGAGCCTGGAGGTGGTGCCACAGCCAGGGCTGACAGACACGCTGGCTTGGGTGCGTGACAGATGAACTCATAGAGCGCTGAAAAAGGCAGCCTTAGACAATTGGACACGCTTGTGCTGAAGTAACTGTGACTGTGCAGAGCTCCAGGCCATCAAGCCAAGGCCTGTCAGCCCGACAAGCCAAGGTGCCGATGATTGTCCATTTCACTGCTTGCAGCTGGGTGCGGCTGACACACGCATCATGGACATCCGGCGCGGCAGCTTGACACTGCAGTTCGTAGATGGGAGCACAGGCCAGCCCATTCCCAGCCTACCGGGAGGCCTCATGGTGCGTGCATGATGACGATTGAAGCCTACACACTGTATCAGTATAGTAGGGATGGCAGATATGATGATTTTCTACCCAAAATGCAGCATGCAAGGAACATACGCTTGCTTGTGTGCAGCCTGTCGCAGTTTAGAACCAGAGCCTTGTGCACTAGCTTGATAGCTGCGTGCACTTGCAGGTTGTGCAACGGCGTCATGATTTCTGGTTTGGGACATCCTTTGCTCCCGAGGCGCTAACAGATGGGGATGATACGGCATTCTACCAGGACACCACAGCCAACATGCCGTTTAACGCACTCACCACTGAGAATATCTTCAAGTAGGTATCGGCTCCCCTGCCATGCACCATGAGATGAGATGCAACCCCCAAGGCCTCGGGCGGATGCACCGACTCACAAGGCACAAACTGACACAACTGCAGCAGAGACTGGTGCCCACATCTTGCAGTATACATGGAACAGTCAACCCGACTCGCTGTGAATTCTCAAGCATGAATTTGAACTTATGTGCTGATTACCATGTACAGGTGGCCTGTGTATGAGCCTTACAAGGGAGGGTGGGACAACTCGAAGGGCGTGGTCTTTCGAGACTACTACATGTTTGCATCCGGCCGCGGCATGTGGGTTCTGACAGAAATACTAGCAGTGATGATGATTGTACACCAGGCACATTATGTGTCCTGGTCCTAGAATGCTCATGCTGAGGCCGAACGCCTTGTGCTATAGCAAATAAGCTTTCATTTTCCTCAGGCCGCCACCCACCTGCAGCAGCACACGCAGCTCTGTGTTTACCCTTACATTGTGCCTGCCTGCACTTGCCCACAGCCGCCACATTCGTGGCCATGCGCTGGAGTGGTTCCGGTCTGACTATGACGGCCACTTCTCACGTGCCAGTGGGTGGACTGCTATGCTGTTGCAGCTGCAGGCCGTCCTATGTGCACTTGACACAGGAAGTTTGGTTGCGTGGTGCTAAAAGCTGTCTGACGAAACTGCAGTGTCACTGGTGCATAGTGTGCTGCAGCTCGCTCCGAATATTGTGTGGGCTCAGCTCACTGCACAAGTGAAAGCTGTAGCGTGCTGACGCCCTGCATGGCCTTTGCATGCACACAGGTGGGTGCGACGCGTACCCCTCCATGATCCGTGAACGTATTACGCGTGATGTGATGGCAATGACGGGTGTGTTCCAGTCGTATGATGTGATCAACGAGCTGCTGCACGAGAATGGTTTCTACACGCGCTGCGGGTTCAACCTCACTCTCATTGTCAACATGTTCAAGTAAGGCCTCTCATCTAAGCTGAGTCTCTTTCACATGCTGCGCGTACAGCACTTCTCACTTCAGATCTGCAGCAGCAGCAGTTGGCAAGTGAGCGGCATATGATCATTGTGTTGGATCTGGCGATGCAGGTGGGCGCATGAAGCAAACCAGGACGTACAGCTGTGTATCAATGAGTATGGGCTAGTGGAGTGGGCTGAGACCGATGTATTCATGGCTCAAGTCCGCGCACTGCTGGACATGGGCGCACCTGTGCAGTGCATCGGCGTGCAGGTGCGTGTGCGCACGCGTGTGTGGCCCACCTGTCCGTATTGCAGCAGCAGCAGCACATCTCATGCTCGTGTACGTACTGTGACATGGTACACGACAGCTCCTCGTTGCCAGTGCCGTGGCAGCGCTGTGACCCAGCCACCACTGCTGCTGACGCAGCCATCATGCAGCTGGCGCCCTGCTCTTGACTGTGTGGGTCAACATGGGCGCATGTTGTGTACCTGCAGGCACATCTCACACTGGGTACCATCAGCCACGCGGCACATGCGGCACGTCTGGCCAAGCTCGCGTCCCTGGGGCTCCCCATCTTCATCTCAGAGGTGTCCCTGCGCACAGGCTGGGACGTCAGCAAGAATGTTCCGCTTAATGCCATGAGTGATGAGTTGCAGGCCGCATGGCTGGACCAGCTGTACCGCCTGTGGTTCTCGCACCCTGCGGTCAAGGGCATCTGGTTGTGGGGCTGGTGGGACAAGCTGCACTGGGTACCTCACGGGGGCCTGTATGATGAGGCCGGCAACCCAAAGGCCGCAGCGGCTGCGCTGCAGAACCTGATCCGGGTCAAATGGAACACCACAGCCCTGGCGCTGGGGCCCCTGTCACTGGGGCAGCTGGGCGCGGTGGGTGCGCAGTGGTGTGGGCCGGCAAGGGAATGCTGCTCACTGGGAGCGATTGCCCTGACATGTGAGGCCCTGCACTGGCACTCAGACCTTTTCCAGACCTGCAACTTGCTGCTACGCGCCACCACATGGCTGATGCGTGCAGGCACGCCTGCAAGCATTCTACGGCACGTATGAGGTGCGCATCGGCACCACCGCCACGCGCGTAGTGACAGCCACTGTGGAGTTCCCAGCCGCCAAGGGCCCCAACCAGCTGGCTGTCATTCGTGTGCCACCTGATCTGTTCCTGGATGAGCTGCCGACTGACTCGTCATCACACGGGGGCTGAAGGCCTGTGCGCCTGGGGCCAGCATCCATGCAGCATCATCCAACATCATGGGAACATGAGGGTGGTGATCTTGTGATCACAAACTTTACAAAAATGCACCAGCCCATGGTCCTATCACAGGAAAACATCACTGTTACCGCAACACTGATCGTGCATACCATCCCATGACCACGAATAGTGCCGAGCTGCCTGATTCACTGACTTGCTACCGGGCCTTGACCAGAGCGAACCATCCCAGCGATGCATACAGCAGCACCACTGGGTAGATTGCAAGTGCCTTGCGCCTGCGCGAGATGAGCGCATTGACCAGAACCAGCAGCGTTAAGCAGTCAGCATGGCGCGTGCTTCGTGATCACCAACAGGATGTCATTATGATCCAGGCAGGGTGCCGCAGATTCAGCCAGAAGCAAATGCAGAAATGTTGGGTTGTAGGCTTGTAGCACATGCAGTAATGCCTGCTTGCGTCATTTTCTGTAGCACCAGTTCAAGACCTGTTTCCTTAGTACCTGTTTATGGTGATAAAACGAAACTCGTGATAGCCGTTTTCAGTACCAACAACACACTCACCCTTCAGGCACTGCCTTGCCAATGAATGGCACTGTTGCAAAGCCCGCCCACGTGATGCCCCCCACCAGCGCAAGCGTGCGCACAATCTTGTTGCCCACAGCAGCGCACACAATGGAGGAGACACAGATGGGGAAGAGGCAGTACCCCAGCAGGCACAGGGCCTGCATGTGACACAGTGCAATGCATACATGCTGGTCAGAAGCGTGAGCATGAAAGCTTTCACCATGACATGGAGGAGGCTGTGTTGCCTCAGGCTGCAGCTTGACTGGAGCTGGTGTCTCAAGTGAAGGTCGCAGTGGCCGCGCCTTGCCGCTCCCCACCTGAAAGAACACGAGCTCCCCACCCAGCAGAATCACGTTGAACGTCAGCACCACAGCGCCCAGCCCACACTCCGCAAACACGAGCTGCAGCAGGTGTGGGCAAGAGGGGAGTGAGCGGAACAGTACGCACTACAGCACAGCAGCATGAATTCACACAGCGCACCTGCGCATGAGCTATCATGTGTGTTGTAAACTTGTAAACCAATGCACCAGCTATGCCTTACCGCAAACACTTCTGATGCCTTCTTCTCCTTCCATGATAATGTGGATGCCAGCAGGAGCATGAAAATCTGCAGACAACCCAAAGCACCCACTTCAATGGACTGGCTGTCTGGCATTGCGCATGGATGCGCACATGTAGCATGGAACCTATGTGGCACGTGGACCAGGTATGCCACCGCACGGAGCCAAGAGTTCGACCATTGAACACCACCGTGCTCACCAACGGCCCCCACAAGTCCCAGTTTCGGAGTGCCTGGTCTCTGTTGTTGAAATTCCAGTTGATGGGGATTAGCACGCTCCTCAGGTTCCTTCCTATCGTCTTCACGTCACGCCAAATAGTCATGAAAATTGATTCATCGATCGTGTTTTCATGGAACTCTGCTGAGGTGGGCACTGGCTGTGCCATATTGAAAATGTGCTTGCTGTTTGTTCAGATGTGCTGGTTGACGCGGTGAGAGAGCAGCCCCGCAATGAGTCAGCTTTTGATCAGTCTAACCGAGACTTAATAAGTGTTTACGCATGATTTTGTACCCACTCTGACGAAGGGCTTTTGACCACGGTCACTCAACTCACCCAGCTTAACTCACCCACGGCTAAAACGTGCAGCAGCATCAAGCTGCACTCTGCAAGGCTACCACAGGAACTCACCCCTGCTCGCGCTGAGCAAGGTGCTGGCCTTGCGCGATGTGGCGTGAATGAGCTCTGGGGTTGGAGCGGGCTGCTTGGATTGCCAGCCCTCAGGACACCATGATGGCTAGCGGCTGCAGGATGTGCAAGCCCTAGTCATTGCAAACATGCCTGCAATCGTGGTGTCCAAGGCCAGCAGGGCACCACACCCACAGCCGCGACTGCGGCGCCCAGCTGGTAGCGTCTTGCCCACGGCACCCAAGCTGTGCGGTATGCTGATTTGCACCAGCTTGTGCAGTGAGGGCGAGCGCAGCTTCTGCTGCAGCACGTCCACAAGGTTACTGAGGAGGTGAGGAGTAGCTGCTGCAGTGGACATCCTGGGACGAGCAGCTCACGCTCCCTGTCGCCTGCCCGACAGGGCGAAGAACACCTTGAGTTCAGCGGAACGGGCAGCATCAAAGTGTGCCTGCATTGCGCATTCAGGCGCTGCACTAGCACAAGGTGCCACTGCCCTGCTACACGCAATACCGGCAATGGGGAAACATTGTGGAAGTGACGGCTGCTGACGTGCGGCACGGCAGGTGGCATGGCCAGCACCCTGCGCCGGCCGGAGCTGGTGGCGTAGCGCAACCAGCTGGTGGCAGCACGAGTGCCAGAGGCGCAGGCGGCTGCGATGTATGGTGAAGTTGAACAGTAATAAGGGGTGGGCAGTGAAATCAACGGCAGTGCTGGAAAGGGCCACTGCCAGCGCCGGTTTTAATGGCTGGGCAGGATTCGACAGTGGGACCATGGAACTGCAACGGAGCAGCTGCTTAAAGTTTTGGCCAAGACCATCGTGTGTAATCTCTTTATTCGGGAAGGGTTACAGGTCCACAGCCAGCTGGTGACCGAGAAGCTGGCAAGCTGGACAGAACTCCATGGCTCTGTTCTCTTAATAACACTCTGTTCTCTTAGAGAAGCCTTAACTAGCTGAGCTGAATGCTGTGCTGCTGGCGCAGTGTTCAGGACAATGGAATGCCCTAGGGTGAGTCTCAAACTGTCAAAGCATGCAAGCTGAGCTTACGCTGCACGCAGTTGCGGGAGCTGTGCTACTGTGTTTCTGCTGCATGCACAACGTCCAAGCAGCATACACGCAGCACGCAGCATACAAGGGGATCGGGCTGTGTCGTGCACACAAAAAGCACTATCTATCTAGCGCGCAGCTGCAAAGCTGTACACCAAAAGTTCACCGCACGCACATACACAGCTGAGAATGCCATGGAATACCAGCACGAAAGCAGAATAGCCCTTTCAATCTGCTGCCCCTTGAATCATCTCAGCGCAGTGTCCATCACTCACCTGCAACATGCAGAGGTCGCCACTCCCCCCCAAGATGATAATTAAACATTTATTTGCAAAGCATACACGTAAGGTTGGCGCCGTTCACACCCTACTTTCCCTGCAGATCCCCAGTTGACCCGCAGCTGCACGCAAGGTACCTGCATGCTTTTCATAACGCTGCCTGCATGGTTCGCTGAGTTTTCGGCATGCACAGCTTGGGCTGTCAAAGTCACGTCAAGCGGAGCACTCTCCTTTGGGAAGCCTCCGACAGCTCGGTGCTACACGCCACTTCTCACTGAACGTTTGATCTGTTGTGGTTTCGGGGTTTGCTCCAGGTATCATGGCTGAACAGGACCCCCTGGACGAGCTGGGAGACCTTGTGGGCAAAACGCTGAATATTCTAGGCAACGCCGATCCATACGCTCACCTTGTTGAGCCCGTCAAGGTGAATGGCAACAAGCTGAGGAGAATGCCATGTGCATGCTTGCATGGTGTGCACCTGCATGGCACATGGCCGTGTGCTGGTTGCTGCACCAAGGACCCTGCCCTGGCCTGCGCCAATACAATGTGTTGTTTTGCACAGGGCGGTGACCCACTGAACGCACTGGATGGACCAAAGGAGGTTCCAGATGCAGGCAGCGGTCCCCAAGACACTGGCCCCGCACCAGCCGACGAGGACTATGACATACTGGGTGGCCTGGGCAGCCCTGCGCAGCCGCATTCAGTGGTTCAAGGCAATAGCGCGCATGCAGGTGTCATCCACGGCCTTCCTGGAATGATGTCTGCCACCAGCTTTGAGGAGCAATCCCTGCTGGAAGATGAGGTGAAACCAGCACAGCCGGTGTTTGGCTCCCCGGCAGGAACGTCATATGTGCCACTCATTGCAGGTGGGGTGAGATGGTGGTGCCGGACTAGCAGCCAGCTAGCAGCACTGCAAATGCTTTCTTGCCTGGACCATAACAGTGAGCCTGCTGTGCCCCTGCACTGTTGCAGCCACAGTTACGTGCAAGACCGTGTCCATCCTGCCATCCCTGCTCTGCTTTATCAAAACATACCTGTTATGTAACTGCTTTTTGCTTGTGGTCCCTGATGCTGCCGTGTGCCCTGCACAGATGAGTCGTCTGCGTACCCACACGCACCCTCAACTGCCATGTCGGCTGAGCCGCCATCTGTTGCGCGCTCCGACATTTCTACGGAGCCCTCCCGCTCCCACGCGGGTGGGGGCGGTGCGGGGTCAGAGATCGGGCCCGACACCAGCGGCGCACCGTTCACGGGCGCAGGTGTGCCGGATGAGGAGCTGCCGGTGCGCGTCACCATCAAAGAGCCGGAAAAGGTGCGCGGAACGTGCAGTGGTGGATTAGACTGTGATTGCACTCAGTGTTTGCACTCAGCGTTCATGGATTGGGTGGGGTTTGGGGGCGGGGTGCAGCTGGGTGTGGTTGTTCTGGCTCATGGTTCCAGTGTCACACATTCGCCGGCGCTCAGTTTCCAGGGGCCGGTTTGTAGTTTGCAGTGTACAGAAGGATTTGAGGCTCGGAAGTGCTGCTGGAGACTGAATTACTGCACAAGTGCTTGGTTGACTGCCTTTGTTGCATCTTGCAGGTTGAGACCCAGAACTCGCTGGGCATCAAGACACACTACGTGCAGTACTTGGTCCGCACAGACAGCAGCCTGCCGTCACTGCGAGCGGAAGGCATGGAGGTGAAGCGCCGCTTCTCCGACTTCGATGTGCGTGGGTGGTGCTTTTTGGGAAGCGCATAGTGACCTTCGGTTGGCCAGGACGTGTCGACGCTGAGAACCATCTCATGGCCTGACAATGAGATCGGCATGCAGATGTGTCTGTGGTTGCATTAAACAGGGGCCTCTGCATGTGCATAAGTATCTGCTAGGCTGGCTGACGCCATGTGTACTGCAGGCGCTGTACAAGCTGTTGCGGCAGGAGTACCGCGGCTACTTCATCCCACCCCTGCCTGAGAAGAGCTTCATCGCTGGCAAGATGGCGCAAGATGACTTCCTCCGCCTGCGGCGTGCCGACCTGCAGGTGTGTGCCTTGTGTGCGTGCGCATGTGTGTATGCACACGCGCGCAGAGCCTTTGTTTCGTTCAACAGGGTGGCTGGGCGTCCGTGACAGCGCATAGTTTCACCATATTGAACAAGTGCACATCTGTCCCAGCGTGCTCAGTGGCATGGAGGTGGTTGTTCTAGATCAGCTCTAGGTGAGTGCAGGGTGTTGGCACGCTTGAGCTGCAACCAGCCCACTCACTGCTCCTTCACCTGCGCCCTGCGCCTGCTAGGCATTCATCAAGGCGGTGGTGATGCACCCGGTGCTGCGTGAGAGCGAGGCGCTCAAGTGCTTCCTGCTGCAGCCGGGCGACCTGGCGCGCAACCCCGCGTGGACGTACCTGGTGCACCCACCGCCGGGGTCGCGGGGGCAGCGCGCGGGCAGTGGGGCGTCCTCCATGTCAGGGACCAGTCTGTTGGCGGGGGAGGGCGGGGAAGGGGGTGGCAGCGCGGGGGCAGCGGCTGGGCTGAAGGCGGGGCTAGGCAGCTGGGTGAGCTGGATGAAGGCGAGTGTGGCGCAGTTCTCACCCCCCAAGCGTGAGCTGAGTGAGGAGGAGGTGGCGCTGCGGCAGGTGGGGGGTTGGTGCGGGGGTGGGGGTTGGTGAGCTGGCGCTGGGTCATAGGCATGCTGGGTGGTGTTACGGTGGTGGTGGTGTTTGCCGTGGATGTTGCGTGTGAGAGAGCGCGATGTGCTGACTCTTTGTTGGAGGGCTTGAGCCATTGCTGGCTGCTTCACGCCGCACCACCAACTCTTGTGGCAGGTGTATTGAGTGGGGAGTGCAGCATGGTGCTGTGTCAAACATCCCCCGCAATCCCTAGCCTTCCTCCCCAACTGTCCCACCACCCCTCGCTGTTAACCACCGTGCACACCAACCCCCCACCCCCAGGCGCGCGAGCTGCTGGGTGACCTGCAGCGGCTGCTGGAGCTGGCGGTGGATGCGGCGCGGTCACTGTGCGGGCACATGGAGGCGGTGTGTGGGGACGTGCGCGAGCTGGGGCGCACGCTGGCCATGCTGTCGCGGTTTGAGGAGGCGGTGCAGGCCAAGGTGGGGTGCGGGTGCTCTGTATGAGATGCTGCATGCGGGATGCATGGCGCATGTGGGGGGCTTGTGACCCGCATCACCAGGTCCTGATGTCAACTGTGGCGCATGTGGCATGGGACTGGCCCGATCTGTGTTCTATGCACGACAATCCTTCTCTCTTCAACCTCCTGCTGCTGCTCGGCTGTGCTGCACAGGTGGGGCAGTACACGGAGCAGGGCGCCAGTGCTGCAAACCGTGCGGCCGACCTGAACAAGGTCGCGTATGGGTCAGCAAAGCAGCACGGCGTGTGGAAGACGCTGTCGCTCAAGACGGCGGCCAGCCTGGTGAGAGCACGCGCTGATGCAGTGTGGGGGCGTGTTGCGGCTCAAAAGTCTTAAGGGATTTGGTGGGGGATTGTGGCCGGGTGCCGGGATTCACAAGCAACTATCCGCTTGTGCAGCAGACACAACGTGACATCAGGTTCTGTGGCATGTTTGGCACTGTGCCTGCAAATCTTGCCTGGAGCATGACCCTTGTTCATATATGCACAAGCCCAGCCCCTGCGTCAGGCATGTACTCCACATATGTCATGAGCCCCCCCCCGCGTATAAGAGACAGCCCCCGTCCCCCCCCACACACACACGCAACAGGTCACGCTGCATGACTACTACGTGCTGGTGCCCGAGGCCATCGCCGCGCTGGAGGCGCGTGAGGCGGCGCTGGCGGCGCTGCACGGGCTGCAGGACGACCTGGCACACAAGCAGCACCAGCTGGAGCAGGCGCTGGGGGTGGCGGCCAAGGTGCGCGTGTGCAGCTGTCTGACTGGTCAGCGCCTTGCTGTGGGTGGGGCAGGCAGGGCTGTGCGTGAAGGGCTTGGGCAGCAGCGGGATGCTGCTGGGTACTGCTGGCCAGGAACACAGGTGCCAAACTCCAGCTGAGTGAGCTGCTGCGGCACTGCACACCCCACCTGTGTGCACCTGCTCGTCCTCATCGCGCTGCATGCTGATGGTGGTCGCACTGCGCAGTCCGCGGCGTCTGAGAAGCGGCAGTCAGGGCTGCGTGCAGACATTGCGCGGCTGGAGGGCGCGATCAGGGACGCGCGTGCTGAGTACATGATGCTCAAGGAGCGCAACCAGGTGTGGGGATGTTGTCGTATTGGGGGCCGATGGGGCTGTGCTTGATCCAATGCACGCCTGCAGATCATTCCCTTGTTGGTGCTTCCACAACATATGGGCATGGTTGCTTGAGGTTAGTCAGCTCTGCGCCATGGCAGTGGATGCTGCTGCTGCTCTGCACGTCTTGACACACAGCCCATCTTCCCTTGTGACCTGTGACGCTGCACTTGACGCAGTGGTGTGCTGCGCACAACGCATAACGCAGCACAGTTGTTTGCTGCATTGCTGAATGGCTGCTCACTGGCCCCTGCACCACAGACGGAGCTTTCCCGCTTCAGCCTGCAGCGCGAGGCAGACTTCAGGCGCATGCTGGCCCTGTTTGCACGCACGCAAGCCGGGCTGGTGCAGGCATCTGCTGACCTGTGGTCCACGCTGGCCAAGCAATTTGAGTGAAGCCTTTCAGCGTCCACTTTTCAATGCTGGGTTTGTGTCATGGTAACCTTGTGGTGCATAGCAGGAGGAGCGCACTGCCAGCTGTAGGTTAGTGTAGGCAACAGTAGGGGTGAAGCGGGAAGCAGTCATCCCGAGTTAGTGTGCTGCAGGACTGCCAATTCAGCCTTGTAACAGACAATATCGCCAGCATTACGGACGGTGTCAGCATTGCAAGCACAACAATGTGCGCAACAAGCACAATCACTGCCGCTTTGTGGAACGCTTGCCTGCCCAGCTAGAGGGATTGCTGAAAGCTGTGATACGCTGAGAGGGAACAGCAGCCCACTCCTGCAAGCATAACCACAGTGCTAAATGCCATAACTTTGCATGCAGGGCCATTGTTCCTGCCAACCAGGCAGACCAACGGCATGCCTACACGAAAGCAAGATGACCTCAGAAACTGACGTCAGTTGTCCTGCCAACCAACAGATACTGCAGCAACGCCAAACGCTTTCCATAATGCATTTTACATATAGGGAAAATGCTGGTGTCGCGGCGCTTGTGCCTGTCTTCGCAACCCGGGCAGTACCTTCGTGCACCATCTTTGTTGCATACTAGGCGCTGTCAAACACGTCAGGTAGAGCTTATGACGCGTTTCATCATCGCTGATTCCCATCCAAGTGTATTAGCATGATGTGCACCCAAACAACACAACATTAATTCAGTATTGATCAACACTGGCGGGATGCAGTCGCAGCCAGATGCGGCGTCATATTATCTGCTGGAGTACCAGTATGTGCCAGACATCCTGGAGAAGCGGGGGCCCTACAGGGCAGCGCATCTGTCAGCAGCGCAGGCAAAGGTGTGCATGCACTGCACCACCTTCCTAATACAACTGCAGCATGTTTGTTTACGTACGCAGCATGAAGTCCATGCAGTTGCAATAGTGAGAAGGCAGTGTGCATTAGTTCATGGCAGACATATGGCCGGTGTTTGAATGAGCATGGGAACTGGGCTGGCTGCAGCTGATTGCTTGTTTCACATCTTACATGCACCTGGCTGCAGGCGGATGCGGGGCACATTGTGCTTGCTGGTGCAGTTGGCAACCCGCCTCATGGTGCAACATTTGTCTTCAAGAACCAAAGCCAAGAGGAGATCAAGGCATTCGTGGAGTCGGACCCGTACATTAAGGCAGGGCTTGTCACGTCCTGGTGAGTAGTGTGTGTGCCCTGCCATGTCTCTAGTACCCGCAGATGCTGTGCAAAGACCCGCAGTCTGCAGCAGCCTTTGCAGGCCAAGTGCTTGATCAGTGGGGTGTCATCAGATACCATCAGTTTTGGCACAGAAACCTCATTTTGGCCACTGTGCTCCACCAAAATGTGCAGGAAGCTGCACCCTTGGACAGTGGTCGTGAAGGGAACATCCACATAAGCCCACTCGGCTGGTAATCAAGTGCAAACAGAACAATGCTAATGCTCAATATGGCCTTGCAGGAGTGCAGCAGCATAGCATCAACTGGCGTGGTCTTATGAAACTGCAAATGCGCGGCATGTACAGCCGCTTAATGTAAGAAATGCAGCCGGATGCTGGTAGTCCCTCGTGTTATTTGCAACCCATCAGCGGCTCCGACAGTCCCCACAAGCCCCTGCCCACTTGAACGTCCTGTGCTGGTCCTGTGCTGATGTCTAGTAGACTGCCACATTGCAGTCCTGCAAGTAATCCCCACTGGCCACATCGCCAGCTGGCATTGTCACGCCCCCCAGCTGCGTAGCAGCACCATGTGCGCTGGACTTGAGCGGCGGGCGGGACGCGTACTGGAATAGAGTGTGCAGGATGGTGCCCTGCTGCACATATTGCGCTGCAGCTTAGCGGAAATACAGCCGGGGTGCAGCGAGTAGGCCGCAACTGGCGCGGCTGCCTGTGATGGTCAATACCGGCCACAGCATAAGGCATGATGCAACTGCAGCATGATGCGGAACCGGCATGTGGCTGAGCAATGCATTACACAGCGGCACAAAGCAAGCAGCGCGACTGGTTGCTGCTGGGGCACGGCGAAAAGGTTGGTGTCAACTCGCACCTGCTTGGCCAGCTGTAGTGCCAGCTCACGCACTTAGCTTACCTTGAGAAAGTACATCACGGCGTCATCATCAAGGTGAGCCCTGCAGGTGCTCACCTCATACAGTGTGATGCATCATGAATTCATGATGGCCCTGGAGGCAGATTCCCTCCTGGTAAGGGTGATGGTGGGCGAGGGAACACTGACAGTGCGGCCCCTCTAGTGTACAGCTTTGGGAACAAATGCACTGGCATGATGCATTTACTTAAACTGTTAAGCATGCCGCTCATGGTGGCTCGCAATCATGTGTGGCAGCAGCAAGTTGGTGAAAGTGAAGTGAAAGTGAAAGATTGGCGACAAACAGGACGTCGGAACCGTCCTTTGTGTGAGTTGGGGGTTGCCAATACAGCCAAGAGGAGGCGTTGTGTTAGTGTATTGATCATACGGTGATAGTAAGAATGATAACCAGCCCGACGGGCACTTGAGCACGCACGGCAGGCTTTACACTGTGCTTCCATCTAGATGTGGCGAAACTCACCAATGAAGGCCGCCGGCTGCACCTGGTACGTTGGCCATCCCACTTTGCCACCACTAGATCATGCGCACCAGCCGGGGTGCAGGCGGACGTCCCGCTTGCAGGTGGACTTGCTTGCAACGTTACTAACTAACATCATGTAGGCAAGTCGCCACACCTGGTGCTGAAGCTTCCAAACAAACCCACTGGGACCAGGTAGGCGCAGGAAACGTGAGATACTCTCAGAGGAAACCCCAATGCGCCCTTGTCGTGCCATCATCAGAGATGCACATGGCTCTCCCACTACGACTTTGAGCCATTTTGGATGCAGAGGGTGCGCTTGGGCTGGTTCTTCCGCTCTATTGTACTGGGCAAGACCGTTATCAGCACACGGAGCATAGGACCGATATCATATCACTAGTAAATCACTGCGGGGGCGCTGCACATGGGTACAACAGCTTAGTTATGGGCGACCTTATTCATCACGATTCCATGACGACATGAGGGGTGATGAGGTGAAGCATTTTTAGTGCCTTATGTCTGAGCTTCGTAGAGCAGCAACTGTTTTGACGTGATTGTAACTGCTTGCCAAAGCCTGTCAGATCGGTGATCTGAAAGCCCTGCTTGGCCTGTCGTCCTGATTGAAACATGGGGTCAGAAGCAGGAGGTTTTAATTTTGATCTTTGCAAGCGCAATGCTATGCTGGAGACCAAAGGCATGGCCATGCCCAAGGCGTGGAAGACAGGCACAACAATTGCAGGAGTCATATTTAAGGCAAGTCGCAGCTGCCTTCAACTTGGAGGGGCCAAGAGCTAAACTTCGATCACCCGAATGCAGGATGGTGTGGTGCTAGGAGCAGACACGCGCTCAACGTCAGGCAGCACCGTTGCGGACAAGAACTGCGAGAAGATTCACTACATCGCACCCAACATTTATTGCTGCGGTGCTGGCACGGCAGCAGACACTGAGAACGTCACAAGTGGGTTGGGATCTTCAGATCATGCATGTCAGAGCATTTTGTTATGTATCCAGCGCATGCTCGGTTGTGTTTTGCGCATGGTTGCGCATCCCATGCTGCTTGCTTGTGTATGGCTGCGCAGACATGGTTGCTGCAGCGTTAGAGCTGCATCGGTACGGCACAGGGAGAAAGTCGCGCGTCATCACAGCTCTGACCATGCTCAAGCAACACCTCTTCAAGTGGGTAACATCGGCCAGGCCATACAGGATGTGGTGTGCGGCAGGGCATCATGTTCATGCACAATATCAGCACGAGCAGCACACCTAACTGCCGCAATTCTCACTTTGGTAATCACGAGTATGTGTGTGTCACCGCAGATACCAAGGGCATGTAAGCGCGGCACTGGTGCTGGGTGGTGTGGACCTGAACGGGCCTCACCTTTTCACGGTGCGCAGTGAGCAGCAGTGCAGTTGCTCAGCATCACAAGTACAGTACGCTACAGTACTGTATGCGGCATAGCTGGCTAGGCACAGCTGGCATGCTGTGCTTGATCATTGGTGGCAGGTGCATTTGGCGCAGCTGCCATGACTTCAAAATGTTCTGCATCAACATAACTCCATTTGCTGCGCAATGTCCGTTAATGCAGGTTTACCCTCATGGATCCACCGATTCCCTGCCTTTCGCTACCATGGGGTCAGGGTCTCTCAATGCAATGGCGGTATTCGAGGCGGCGTACAAGGATGACATGACGCGCGAGGAGGCCATGGCGCTGGTTGCAAGGTGCGGCAGGCTAGCCGGTTGTGTATGCACATGCATGGCACGGTGTGCGCGTGTGCATGTGGGATGCACCCTTTGCAAAGTAGCAAGCGTGGTGCTGGTTTGTCTCCACCAGTATCCTCTGGGTGCAACTGGGAGCATGGTTGCGCTGAACATCTTGCCTGGCGCGTGTTGCTGCACCTGCCCTGAACCCCTGGCTTGTGCCGCCGCCCCCCCCCAATATACACATGCGTTGATCACCCCCCCTGGCAACCCGCAGGGCCATCCGCTCTGGCGTGTACAACGACCTGGGGTCTGGCTCCAATGTTGATCTGTGTGTCATCACTGCGGAGGGTGTGGAGTACCTGCGCAACTACGAGTTCTTGATGGGCCAGACGTACACACGCACGTACCCCGTGCGCTACCCGCCTGGCACAGCACGTGAGTCGCGCGCTTGTGAATGGCCGGCTGGCATCATTGGCCATGTGCCTGTTGTGGTGTCGTCATGTGAGCCGCTGCTGCGCATTCATAGGCTTTGCCAGAGGTCTGCCACAGCGTTGCCCGCATGGACAGCATGGTGTCCGTAGCGCACACACACACACCATGGCTACCCTTGATTTCACTGACGCTCCCTGTGGCCTGCACTGCCTGCAGCCATCATCAAGCAGCGCGTTGTGATGCTGAAGGATGTGACGGTGGTGGAGGGCGCAGCAGACATGGACACCAGCTGAGCTTCCTCATGGTTTTGAAGTGCAGGACATGCTGGGTTCAGAGGCCCAAGCTGCTGATCTGGGAGTCAGTTCAGTGGGGCACATAGAATTGAGGCTTGTCGCTGCAACATGTGTCTGTGTGACTACATATCACATGTATCACTAGTTCTTTAGTCCTGCCTGCTGCAAGATGGCAAGTGAGTCATGCGTTTTTGTACCGGTCTGGCTGGTTCAGTGGTCAAAGCTGGTAATGACACGTGACAAGCAGCCAGCGATGCTTGCCAAGCACACTGGTTGCATTTCGTGCGAGTACTTTGACGTGATCTATCCACGCAACTTCAACATGAAGTGGGCGCTTGACCAAAGCACTCGCAGAGCAAGTTATCTCACACGCATCTCTCCTTGAACCCTGCCACAGCCTGCTGAGCCCAGTATCATTGCGACCATGCCCCCCAATCAAAGTTGCAGCCACGCTGTCATTTGAACGAAGGACCATAGTACTCTCTGCTCCCTGTGCCCGCTGCTGCCATCACACTCATAACTGACTCTGCTCAGGCAGGCCCACGAAATTGACAATGATCCAGCAGCTGCCCTGCCACCCCTGCAGCAGCAGGCCTGCCCAGGTCCTCACTGGCATGCCCACCAGCTGCACACATCAACAGGATAGAGAATGCCGCTACACCTGCTGAGCGCACAGCTCGAAGCGCGGGGCTGTGGGCACTACAGCTCGGCTGGGCCACAAGCTGTGAGGAGCCTGAGCCACCTTACTCGCCGGCCACCACACCAAAGCCAAACTTGTAATTGGAGTGCAGGTGGTCCAGCTCCGCGGACAGCACAAAGTTGATGCCGGGGGAGAAGCGCTCCTCCAGGAATGCGGACACCACGCCATTGGTGTCGACCTGCATGGCAACATACATCCACGCGTGCCATGCATCACTATCCGCCATCACCAGATGGCTCAAGACAACACCATAGCAGCCACGAGCATTGACACGAACAATCATGAAGCTGACCAATGCGCCTGTGCCATTGTTTGGCCTTGATCCCCAGCAGTACAAAGTGCAACCACGCACCTTGCCGCGCAGGCGGCACTGGCGGAGCGTCGCGTCGTAGCCCACTGCTGCTGTCGCCTCGCGTGTGGCCCAGTGCCATAAGAAGTCAGCGGCCAGCGTGATCTTCTCGTTCACCTGAACATGAGATCAGTGACATCGCACAATCTCATCCGCCATTGAGGTAGCCATGCTTGGCGCATGTGCAGAGGATGAGCAGATACGGCACAAGGATGACACACAGCGCATGCGCGGCAATCCTGCGCACAGCCCGAATCACAGCTCCCTCGGTGCTCTCCACTGCTGCAGGCACATACACAGGAGCACCACACCTGGCACCAGCATGCACACACATGCATGCAGGCGCACCTTGTGCGCATACTGCAGCGATAATATGCCCGTGGTGGCAACCTGCATGGTGGCCACATGCTTCTCCGCCGCGTGACGCATTGCCAGCCCCACCCCCGACTTCTGGCTGCCTGCCAGCCAGAAGAACTCGCCACCCGCTGACAGCTTGGGGGTGACGGACTGGAAGTAGTTAAGGCCCAGGAAGGAGGGTGATCCCAGCTTCAGCTGTGCATTCCAGTCCCCGCCCTTGAGGTCAGTATCCATCATGGCCTGGCTCTGCCCAGGGTCGTTGGACAGCTGCAGGTGCAGCTTCATGCTGAGCCAGTTGGCCAGGTCGTACTTCACTCGCCCTGACAGCCTGCCATCTGTGGTGATGCGGCCCAGCATCATGAAGTGCTCATTAATGACATTGGCACCAAACTCATAGTTGCCCATGGGCGTCTTGAGCATCTGCCGCCCGCCCGTAGACAGATCCATATTGCCCATGAACAGAGAGTGCGAGAGGAAGAAGTTCTGGTTCAGGGGCTTGTTGATCTCGAAGCGCATGCCCTCGAACAAGTCGGGCTTCAGCACCATCATGACCTCCCGCTGAATATCCTCGTAGCGCACAGGAGCAGGCAGCTCCAGATAGCTGGGCTGCTCATTCTTCAGGGCAGCAGCGGCCGCAAGCCCCAAGTTGGCGAAGTTGGGCACAGGTGGAGGCGATGAGTCGGCTTTGCTGACCGAAAGACCCATTTCTACGCGCAGATCAGGCGTAGCGTGGAAGTCACGCAATTTGTTAGGGGGTGGTGATGAGCTCACCCAGCACGCCGCAGAGATTGCAAAAGGCACACGGGAGTGGAAGCACGCAAACCTTGTGCGCTCTTCAGAACCTACCTGCTGATGATGGGTCTCTGCTGATCTGTGAATTTCAGCGCGTCAGCAGGAACACATTATCAGTCGCAAGCAGGTTCGATGATCCGATAGCAAAGCTGTGAGTTGCGGGTGCGCAGTTCATCACACATCACACTCATAGCGTGCACAACACTCATGGCCCTGTTTCATCATTTTCATCTGAGAGTCTATGCTTGCCATTGATGGAACTGGAAGTGAAAAGCCGTGTGATATAGCAGGCACAGCTTGGAGGAAACCATCATATACATTTCATTATATACCACCATAGCAGACACTTTGAGGCGGTCCCTGCAGTTCCATCAGCCAGTTACCAACACAAGAAAGCTCTTTGTGACAGCCTTTGCCAGGCAGCTGTGGTTGGGTCTGCTGTCGCACGAACGCCTCGATTGACGGTCATTCTGTGCCTGGTGTTCATGAAAGGATGCTGCTGGAGCATGTGCAGCCGCCTCGGAGCCAGGTGCAACAGCTTGGCATGAAAAGCTATGAGCTGGCATGGGCAATTCAGGGCGGTGAGCACAGACGCCCAGTCGAGGGCCACAATGTGTCTGCCACGGTGGTGGGCTGCCGAGTGGTGGCATTGAACTGCCCAGGCTGCGCCCCTGTGTACCTGGAGCTGCACGCAGGCTCTGGTTATGAAATGGGGGGTGTGATGGCGGGGGCTGCTTTGGGTGTGAGCCAGTGCCCCACCACCACCGTGTGCTGGCAGTACCGAACATCGTGGTCACCGTGATTGAAGCAATGCAGCAGGGTGCGCAGACCACACCTGGCAGCTCAGCCCCACCTCAGCTCAGTCCCACAGCACCAACACTGCGCCCCAACAGCTAGCTGCTGCAGGTTGCACCAACATACCCGCACGCCGCCTGGCCAGCTGCAGCATTCAGTCAATTGAGTGCTGCAGCAGGCGGAGTCGACAGTGTAGCCAAAGAGTTGCTAGTGATACATCATCAGGGATTCCTGGCCACGCAGCAGGTGGGCCTTGCCACGGGCCAGGCCACAATGCAGCAGGCTCAGGACGTCAGGAGACGGAGGCAGCTGGAGCGCCTCGCCTCAGCCAGCGGACATGCTGGCCAGGCAGCGGGCAGGCCAGCCTGTTGGCTGCGTCCTGGAGGTGCTTTTTGAGCTGGCCGATGGTGCGTGCACACACGCATGCAACTTAGACACATGAACTCCATCACGATCTGGGGTTTCTTGCTGCAGAGATTCTGGTCTACGCACGTTATGATAGTTGTGAACCAATAGTTGGCTCTCTGGTTTAATCTGCCGATCGGGCTCGGGCAAGCGGCTGAAAGCTGCGATGCGCCGCTGTTATATGATTTTATGTTCTTTAATGGCATTCGCAAGCCAAGAGATGTGTGAGTCCAGCAGGAAGGTGTGGGATGCTGTTGAGGCGCAGATGAGCGCTGACCTGTTTGCCCAGGGTTCGGATATAGTGCACAACAGCAGCGGAGACAGCTTGATATTCATACTTGATCATATGTTTGCCTCTCTTGCCTCGCATTGACATTTCGTCATGGAACAGGCGGCCATTAACGTGCTGGGGGCCCTGAGGTTCGCACGGTCTAGTGTCCCCACCCCAACATGCAACTGCGCCAAGGCACTGGCCGTGTCAACAACAATGCTCAAGTCAGTGCTACCAACCATGGTAGAGATGGTGCAAGGTGCGTGCGTGCTTGCAGTTGCATGTTGCTGCACGGTGTACCCACATTGCCAACACTTCACTGCATGCTGGGCTTTGCCTGTGCTTGGGATGGCGGGGCAAGTGCATACCGTATGTGAACTCCATGGCAGCATGTGGAATCGAGATGTGGAATGCATATGAGCCTATACCCATGCGAATCCCGTGTGGCGAATGCTCCCCGCAGGCAACTCTTCATGGGAGCAGCCGCTTCAATCAGCAGAACGCAGCGTCAGTGCTGCTGTGTCTGTGGAGATGGGGCCTGTGCTAAATCAGCTTGTGCACAGCAGATCAGAGCGCCTGACACCGAGCAAAGCCTCTCATCAGTGCGCAGCCCGAATGCCTCTGCAACAATCCACACAATCAGCCAGCACCACCAGCAACCAGAACGTGCCGCTAGTAGTGGACTTAGGGCCTGCTAGTGGCATTTCAGATGCATATGATGCTGTGCGTATACGCAGCATCTTGAAGCTCAGCGGGGTTTGAAACACTGCGCGTGAGGCGAGCTTGGGTGTCAAATTGTGTTCCTGAACTGCAGGGAACTCAACCATTTGCTGGCTTGTTTCAAAGTATTGCCTTTCATTTGCGCTGCTGCGGTCCTGCTGTGACGTTTTTTTTTCCGCGCTCGCGCAGTGGCACCAGGAAATTGCACACCATACAACGCGTAAACGGTTTGCATTATGTGACAATATGATGATGGCAGTGATGATGGTTTGCTCTTTGTTAATGGGGTTGATGCCCTTAGTGTGCCTACTTCAGCAAGAGCTCGCTCCAACTTCAAGCCTGAAATGCTTCGTGTCTGTTCCGCCTAGGCACAAGCATCAGCACTTCAGCAGCCTGGTGCCCACACAGTGGCCATACCAGATACCACCATGCAGCTTAAGCATGCATGTGTGCAGTTTAACACAGTATGTGCTAGTCACATGACCAGGCTGACCATCGCCAGACCGACCATCGCCAGCCGACACAATGCTGCAACATCTTCAAGCTCCTGATTCCTTTCACCCACCACCGCTCAACCTCACTCAACCCTCACCCTAACCCATTCATGTAACATGTCGTGTCGGAACGCAATGCATAAAGAGTTTCGAGCCATGCAGGAATTTACTTATAAATCTAAGCTAAGGCTGCTGTCAGCTTCACAGCGTAACCAAAGAGGAGTGCTGTTTGTGGAGGGTTTTCATTCCTTCGGCGTTGAGCTCGCCATAGATCACCTGCTACGTCTTGCTTGGCCCAATGTCGGCAAATGGTTGATCAAGTTCGACAGGGAAAACCCTCAGCACCTGGCTGATGCCCTGCTGCACAACGACTTTGAGATGGTTGTTGTTGGATCTTTCTACCAAATGAATGGCTGGAGGGACTGGTAGGCACGCAGCCTGCCTGAGGTGCACACCGAGTTGCATCCATGGCTTCCAAGCCTGTTCCTGGGCGTTGCAGATGTGGCAGTATGCGCAGCACTGCTGGCGGTCTGTTGGTAGAATTCACCACCAACGTTGCGATACAGAGCACTTCATATGTACACTGGCACACATAACTGGTGTGCGTGTGCGGGCTGCAGGTATAAGGAGTACGCACACAATGGCAAGGCCCTGTACCATCGCGTGAAGCCACAGCTGGACGCTATGCATGCAGCCTTTGTGACCATCGTGCGTGAGAAAGGTGTGGAATACAAGCAGGATTGAGGCTGGCAGTGTTGACTGTAGGGATACATATCGGAGCCTGATAGAATGGACAGCATGTAAAGATGTGCCTTTCTTCAATGCGTCAGTCAGTCACATGTTAAATGCACTGCAGGCACTACACTGGTCATGTTTGGTGGCGAGAAAATGCAGCCATTCTTCGAGTCCTTTGGAAAGACTTGGAAGGAGGCAACTTATGTGCGCACTGATTGCTGCCGCACTGCCAATGTCAAGCGCCTGCTGCCAAGTAGGTGGTGCAGCACCACAGCATCTGCCACACAACTTTTCCCTGTTTGCAACCACTCAGAGGCGCATACCACATGGTGCATTCAAATTCCCGGTGCATTGAGCTGTGGGGCATGATGTGGCTCATCGGCTCACAACACCTGCAGTTCCCACACAGTTCCCTACATAAATCTGCTCTCTGCAGATGCACCGGTTGCATACAGTGCAAAGGGCATCTTGCTGTGTGGCGTGGACCCATCAGAAGCCTGGTACGCTGTTTCCATCGCTTCGCTTTGTCTCCCATCCAATGTATCTGCCGTGGGGTATCATCTTCGTGTCCGCATAACATAACAGCGGCCATGCCCACATGCCAGCATGTTATCAGCTGTTGGTGCTATGTGGCTGTGTGGCACAGGTATGTTACCACCGACACCTCAGGCAACGACAGCCTGCTGCCGCGCCCTGAGCTGCACGCGGGCCTTGTGTCCATCGCTTGTGCCAATGAGGGCCGTGGGCGGCTCATGTGGACAGGCGATGTGAACGCTGAGGAGGAGACGTGCACCGTGGTACAGCAGCTTGCATGGCACATTTTTGCACCTGGATCAGTGAGCACAGGGCCACAGGGTATGTCCGCGGAGCTCTTCGCGGCAGCCCAGGCTGTGTTCGCCTGCCAAGAGGCTGCACACCCATCAGGGGCACTGGCGGGCAGGGGTGAGCATGAGGTATGTGCAGTGTGCCACATGACTGGCAATGAGGCTGCGGGACGCAGGCTGAAGAAGTGCGCTGCGTGCCGGGCTGTGTCTTACTGCTCCAAGGCATGCCAGCGTGCTGACTGGTGTGAGCACAGAAAGGTTTGCAGCCAGTTGGGCGGGGCATGATGGTGCGCCCAAGCACGTGCGACTGCTGGATCGTTACCAATGTATGTGCTCAGTTGAGTGTCCAGCAGGCCTCACAGTCAGCAACCACTTGGCTACATGTCCTGATAACCTGAGTTACAGAACTGCAGATGATGATGATCAGCGCAGTAGACGCCCTTGCTTAAGCGCATGTTGCAGCTTTCCCTCGCTCGTCGCAGTTTCCAGCACCAGACCGGGGTACCCCCCAATCTGCACATCCTGCAAACACCACCGTCTATACAGCGAGATTGTTGTTGCAGTAGGGCAACTACTATGAAGCGGCACTTCTCAAACAAGCAGGATATCAGCGACCATGGCTACACCTGGTGGACCGATCCAGAATCTCGTCGTCTCAAGCGCAGCAATAGTTATTATGACTGTTCCGAAGCCAGCGACAAAGAGCACGAAGGTGGTGGTGGGAGGTTGTTTGCAGATAGATAGGTGTCATAATCTTTCTCAGCGAGCCAGGATAGCTCGAGCACATGGGCACGCTGCTTTGAGGAAGCATCCATTCTCGCGCTGGCCGCAGGAAGCGGAGCGCCAGCACTTCTGCAGGCGCTGGACTGCATCAAGGCTTATGGGGATTTTGCAGTCGGAGGCCCTGTTAGCCTCCCGGAACTGCCTGGCCTAATCGTTGAAGGTGCGTGCGTGACCGTCGCAACTTGGTGCCTTCGCGAAGCTGTTGCAAGTGGTCATGACATCCACGCAGCACGGAGGTCACCGCGTACCTGCAGGTGTGGGCCCGGTGGCCCTGCCACTGCTGGAGGCCCAGGCGCGCGCCATTGCGGCTGTGGCCAGCCAGGCGCCATTTGGGCGGGGTGCTGACACGGTGGTGGACACAGCTGTGCGGAACACGCTGCAGCTGGACCCGGGCAGCTTCACGCTCGCCAACCCTGGGTGGCAGGCGGTGGTGCAGGGTGTGGCGTCGCGCGCGGCTGAGGGGCTTGGTGTGGCTAGCCCTGTGCGCGCGTCGCTGTACAAGCTACTGCTGTATGAGCCGGGCGGCTTCTTCCTGCCCCACAAGGACACAGAGAAGGAGGCAGGCATGTTTGGCACCCTGGTCATCACACTGCCCTGCACCTACCAGGGGGGCACACTGGAGGTATGTGTAATGTGACGTGTGCACGCATACCGCGTGCCTGCCTCTGGTCCCATGCATGGAAATGTGAATGCCCTGCACCACAGGTGGAGCTGAACAGTTCCAAGCGAACGTTCGATTATGCCGCAGGTGCGATGCTTCCACCAACTGCTGGCTGGATTGTCATGCATAGGGCCATATGCCCTGCTGGGCGGCAGCCCTTCACAACAGCAACCACCCTTTGTGCCTGTTTGAACTGCAGCCAACGCATATGCTGCCTCCTTCTATGCCTTCTACTGCGACTGCACACACGAGATCAAGCCTGTGACAGCTGGTGGGTGCTGCACAGCGACTGCTGTCTCAGTTTTCACACCTGGCCTGCGAGCTTGTACTGTTGGTGCCCGGTTTGAGCCACTCTTGCAGGTACAGCAGTACATTGCAATTGCATCCAATAACATAAGTACATAACACAGCGGTGGCATAGCACAGCGTTTGGCTGCATCAAATGCTGACCCGAACTTGCATGTGTGCTTGCATGTCAGGCCACCGCCTGTGCCTGGTGTACAACCTGTGCATCACGGGCCCTGATCCTACCCCCAGTGGTGTTGAGATGGAGAACACAGTCACACGCATCTGGGAGGCTCTGCGCATGTGCCCTCAGACTCAGGGAGACGAGAAGCAAGTGGTGTACATGCTGCGGCACAAGTGGGTGCTGCCACTGTTCATCGCTTGGTCTGCGCTGCTGCAGTAGTGTGGATTGTGCGGCGAAGTGCAAGCTGCCACCTGCTATATACCTTGTGTGCTTGCATCCATGGAGATGATTGCATGTCATGTTGGCACATCCTAGCGCTGTGGTAGGCCAGTGCGGTGAGACAAAGCTGCCACCGACGTCCATGACTGGTTCATCGGCTGGCTCATGTGATTCACAGGTACACGCGCGAGGGCCTCTCTGGCGGCCCAGCCGCGCTCAAGACGTCAGATCGCGGCGTGGCAGCAGCGCTGCGTGCACTGTGCGCGACCCGCCCGCTGAGGGCATACCTGGCAGTACTGGAGCGCAACATGGAGGTGCATGTGGATGAGGACGAAGGAAGTGACGAAGAGTACTGGTACAAGCGGAACAAGGGGATGGTGCATGCCCACGCCATCGTCGATCTGGACGGATCACCATTGGCCCTGGACACAGGCGTGGTGGACCTGCAACGCGATTCGGTGCAGGTGACAACCAGCTCCTTTACCAACTTGATATGCAACCTCCACTGCATGCGTGCATGAGCCAACATTCATGTAAGCAGCAGGCACCTGACATACCTATGCAGGCGTTGCAGATCAGTAATGACATGGCTGTACGTCAGCCGCGCTCAGGGTGACATTCTGCGCCATGTGAAGCCTGATGAGGAGGACACATACCCCACTGGCAACGAGGGAGCCATGTCTAGCAGGTGAACCCACCAAACTGTCTTAATGATAATAATAACACGGCGTTTCACAGATGTACCAAACTGTTTTGGGGCTGTGCATTGTCCCAATTCGTGCTCAGACTGTGTAGTGGACAATACATCTCAATGCCAGGTACAAAGAAGCAGTGTCAGCATTCATCTTGCGTGCGCTTGCACTGGGTTTGGTGCAATAATGCTCTTATTATACAGGTGGTACCGCGCAGCTGCGCTGGTGCTCTTGGATGATGTCAGCTTCTATGACGAGCTGGCACAGGCGTCAGGCAAGAAGGCCCAGCCAATGACGGCATACAGCCACTACTTCCCCCATGATGCATGGAACAAGCCCTATGACCTGCGCTGGGCAGGGCTGCCCAACGCTGTGGCGCGCCTGTCGCAGGAGCTGGCGCAGGCCAAGGCGCTGGGCGACCCCAGCACGCGTGCCGACCGTGTGTCGCAGCTGGTGGCTGTGGGCAAGCGGCTGGCGGAGATATTGAAGGAGGCTCGGCCCCTGCATAACCCCCTGCCACTGCTGCAGGTGATTCAGCCAGTCAATCAGTATAGCATCAACAACACATGTCAAGTGTGTTGTCAAGCGCAAGCAATGCAGGCTTTCTTTTGATGATGCATACGTAAGCGGCCCAGCAAACGTGGAAAGCTGCACAAGCACACAGTGCATTTCTGACCATTCACAAGCCGTACCTTGCACACTGTCCTGCACACATGCGGTGCCTTTGCGCATACATCCACAAAACCTGTAACGTCCACGCAGACGTCCTTGGCCATGAGTTTTCTTTGCAAGCAACATATCCAACATACAGTACATATGAATGTTGGCTAACCTACTACCCCTACTGTAAACATCTGCAACTTGCACTGCTGCTGATTGTTGTGATTGTCCTGAATGGCATGTAAGCCATGTTGCTCAACGCCCTGCAGCAATCGCTGCTGACAACATTTCCTTCATATGTTTGCTCTCTTCTTCAGGTGTTGTGTGAGCTGGGAGATGCACAGGCTGTGGCCGACTGCGCACGTGCCCTGCACACCTCGCACCCCACCTACCACGCTGCTGTGGCACAGCTGCTGCGGCAGGAAGCAAGCAGCAAGTTTGGGGGTGGCACTGCTGGCCCACTGGCCGCAGTGCTGGGTGAGCTGTACGACAGCACATAGCGTAGCACATGTAGCACATTATGCATCTTGTGCTGACGCTCTTGAGGCTGGCTCTAGAGCTGGCACAGCCTGACCAATATACCAGGTACCAGTGCGCCGTTGAATGCTTGCTGTTGACAGATGGTGATGACTGTGCTTGCTTGCAAATTCAGAATTCAAGGAAGACATGACCGCGTGTAGCTGCTCTGCTCTTTTTGATCAAATGCTCATGGAGCAACACAGCTAGCCGCGGAAGCAGCAGCAGCAGCATGTGCAAGCGGTGACAGCTGCTGACACACAGTTCAGAGCATAGCCTATGCGATTGGCAAAATAGTATTTCATCGGCGCGTCATCGCAACGACACAGCGTTGAAACCCTCACAACCCTAGAGATGCATGTTGGTGCCCAAAAACGGCGAACCAAGAGAGTCTGCTCAGCTTCCTTGATCGCTCACTAGCCCCTGGTGCGAGCAGGCTATTGTTGTTTGCTAGGTGGTTTAATGTCAATGCTGCGCATTATACCGTATCGAGCACAGCATTGCAGCAACGCTATTGGTGGTAATGCATACCTGAGCAGAACTCCTCAATGGACTTTGCAGACTCAAAAAGCTTCTTCAGAAACTGCACTTCCGCATTGATCTTTGCGTCCGCCATATTATCCGTTTAGGCCCCTTTGTTGTTGATCGCAGGACGCTTGGTCTCGGGGCATGCGCTGTATATGCCGTCGTCAAGGGCGTGCAGTGCGTGACTCGAAGCCGCAATTCTTAATGTAAGCAATGGAGGGAAGGCGGGTTGTCACCTGGCGTGCACCTGACCAGGGGGACAGCGCATGAGGTCCATGCCAACTTGTCACTGTCCTGAATTTGCCTGTGTCTGTCGATTGACCGTATACACAGGCAGAGGGGACTGCCATGGCAGTCATTCGGGCTAAGGGCGTGTTTGGCATCACCCGCTTTCACCACCGCCGTGCACAGCGCATGCGGCGGCCGCAGAGGCCTTCTGTTTGCAATATGGGTGGAGATGCAGCTCAGGTGCTCGGTGCCGTAGCTGCAGGTGCTGCAGCTGCCAGCGGTCTTGCTGTGGCTGCTGTTTCCTGCAGCTGTGCAGCAGTACTGACAGCTGTTGGGGCTGCCGTTGCTGGTGTTGGTGTTGCACTTTGTGCGGCGTTGGAGGGCACGGCTGTGGCCTGTGCAGCTGCGCTCACAGGTGCGCTCACAAGTGCAGTTGTGGTGGGTGTTGTTATTCCTGTTGCAGCAACAGTTGGAGCGGGCGCAGCAGTGAATGCGTGGCAGGAGCAACAAGAGAGGCGTTCCAGGGCTGCCCGTCCCAGGCACACAGCATGCGCACGAAGTGCAGGGAGTGGCGACGTGTGTGATACTGCTCAGGGGCAGTGATGCGCGGCACGGCAGCTGGGCAGGCAGTGGCTGCAAGTGTTGCAGCACCTGCATTCTGAAATGGCACATGAATTTCATAATTAGGCACAATGAACGATCAGGTGTGCAGAAACATCTGTGAACCGCCGTGTTATTATTATCATGAACGATACGGTGTCATAATGTAAACACTACATTTTTCAAAGCAAGTGTAGTGCTGTGGGGTTCTTCATGCAGTGGTGGTGTGTTAGAGCGGTTGCAGCGGTCACAGGAGATGCTATGTGCAGTGTTGGTCAGTCAATCAGAGGTCACTGCTGCGGTGCTGGTAACTGCGTGAAGGGCTGAAGCAACACACAACTTGCAGCCTGAACCACAGCAGTCTGGGCCAGGAACTGGAACCGGCAGCAGGATATTGTGTGGTGCTGTACACGCATAGCACAGCATGCGCAGCTGGCTTCAACAGAATCATTGATTCTTGATTGAGCCTGGGCTTATGCTTGGCACCAGCGACCGGAGTTTAAGCAGGCTGCAGAGTTGCTTGGGGTGGGTGGTGTGGGCATGCTCCATCTGGGGTGCATGGCACTCTCAGCTCATGGCCGGGACCCATGCTGTTTCATCCATGTGTTCCTTTCAACAGCACTCCATGCATTGAGCATGAGTCTGCTACAGCAGGCTGCAGAGTTGCAGGGCTGTGGATGGATCACATGTGCCCGTACGTATGTGCGCACCCAATGTCTGCAGACTCTGCACTCATGTTACACGTGCTGACAGGGTATGGCCATCACATACAGAGCTGCGTATGGGGATTGTACGTGCGCAGGTGCTGTGTGCGCTTTGGGATGTGCACATGCACTGCACGAATTGCACCCCAACTTCCGCCGTAAGGCTGTAGCACAGCACTTGGTTCAGACTGTACAAGGCATGACACAGACAACAGGTGGAGGCAGCAAACCCCTGGCAGCAGTGGTGCAGGAGCTGCATGGTGTAGGGCTGTAAGCCCAGACCCTGAGCTCGCAGCAGCAGCAGGCACAGCAAAAGGAGATAATGAACCACTGCAAGTTTTTGCCGAAGCTTCCTGTTGTTTGGTTGTCAAGCTGACCTACGTTCAATGGATGTTGGGCATGCTATATACGCCAATCGGCTGCTGCTGCTGCTGCTGCTGCCGCTCATTGCTGCTGCTGCTGCTGCTGCTTGGTAATGGTCACGAGTCGTTTATGAAAGTACACAAAACTGCATGTTGTCATCCACACTGTTCGCATGTGCACACAGTTGCGCACAGGAAGTGCCGCGCCCAAGCCATGTGCACTGTACTGCTCGAAAGCACTTGCTGCACAAACTGTGCACCAATCCGGACGCCGTGATGGCTCTCTCAGTGGACAGCTAGCGTTTCAGCACGTGCTCTCACACTCCATGTCCCTTATGATTGCAATCGTGGATGTGAACGCATGCATCGCACATGTGTGGTGTCGTGGGTGAGTGGCAAACTCCCCCTCCACCTTGCCCCCTGCCACATGAGCCCCTGGCAGCCTGCTGCGGATATCATGGTGCTCAATGAAGGGCACTGCTGAGCAGGAGAACAGCAGTGCAGCGACTTGGCTTCCATCCACATTGCTGCTGCCACATGCCTGCTGTGCAGCAGGTAGGACATCCATGTGATGCGAAGCTGGTGATGCATCAGGTGCACATGACTGGGCTTCGGAGTTTGAAGTCGTTAACCCACAGTTGATGGAGGCAAGGTAGCCGCGCAGTGCAGCACGCACCGCACGATGTGCCCCAGCATAGTCCCTGCGGGGCACATCACATGTGCAGCACATGCAGCGGGTGATGCACTGCACACAAGGGGTTCGCAACCAACATTTTCAAGGCCTGATCACCCTGAACACCTCCCCGCAGACGCTCCCAAACGCGCCTGTGACACTCACTGCGCCATGAGTTGCACCAAGCTGCCTGGCTCTATCTCATCTGCCACGTGGAGCGCAAGTGCAGCACCCTCCCCCCTGCTGGCCCCCTCGGTGTAGCCCTGCGGTGCCACAAAGGACCAGCTGCGCGTGAGCATTGCGGCGAGCTGCAGCTCCCGGTGAACATCTTGGGCGAGTGTGGGTGGTTGGGCAGCTGACACGGGCTGTTGAGCCACAGCATTGGGTCCTGGCTGTGACGGATGTGACGGCAACGGTGTTGAGGATGGTGAGGACTGCTGCTGGGGATGAGGGGGTGGCTGCGTGTGCTTGCGAGGTGCACGGCTGGTGCTGGTGGCACTTGGCAGCCAGGAGTGCGATGGACGCTGAGGCGCTGAACTGCCTGTGCTGCCTGCACTTCCTGTACTGTCTGCATGGCCTGCAGCAGGGGAAGCAGCCACGGCTGGCGCCATCTGCTGGGCTGCTTGCTGTGCGGCAGCCTCCATGTGTGATATGATGGCAGGAGGTGTGATGCCCATCTTGAAGCCGCCCCCCACAAACTCATGGCCATTGGGCGCATTCAGTGCCGCGGTCAGCGCGCGCTGCACCTGTGGTGCGGTGAACATGCCCATACGACACGTTGCACGCACGCATGTGGCCCCGGCCATGAAAACCCAAAAATGTTTTATCACATTTTAGCCTGTTGTGCTTGTATGGGAGCCAGTCAGTACAAGAGCTGGCAGCAGTGTGTGCACTTGAGCCTGTCTATAGGGCCTGATGATCCAGGAACTTGTGAAGCCAAGAATGAAAGGCTGTAGAGATGGCCGTGCTGCTCATGCTGCCTATAGTGCTCACCGCACGCGTGGGGGCCCCACCATCCAGCCCTGTGATCACACTCCCTGATGAGGATGTCACACGCATCACAGGGCCCACAGCGCGGTAGCCTGGAGTGACCAACGTGTCGAGCTGCGCAGCAGCACGTGACAAACAGCACACTCGCCAGCTGCATCCGCCTTCACGAGGCCGTTTACCACGCAGTGTCTCCGACGCTGCTGCGCGCACGCTTGCAACACAACCAATTTGTGCAGATGCAGCGGCACAAGCAGAGCTGCACCCACGCCCTTGATGCTCACCCAAAACTCTCCATCCAGCACAACGCCAACAGCACCACCCGTGTAGGCGTCCGGCCCCAAGAACACGCAGCCTGCAGGTGGGTAGGTGTCCCCACCCCATGCGCCTGGCCAGCTCACACCCCCCACAACCTGCACAGGCACACACACGTAGGCGACTAGTGCGTGTTGGCTGGGGAAGGAACCAGCAATTCTTAGGTGCATTTGTGTATGTGCGTCCAAACCTTGGGACATTGCACCACCACAGCAGGATGAGCAGGCGGCCCCAGGCAGAAGGACACATCCTCCTGCAATGGTCACCCCGTCGGTGTGCCCAACAGTGCAGAGCCAGTGACGCAGCACATGTGGTTGCTGTGTTCACAGCGGTGTGCGGCGCATACCGCAAGGCAGCGCGTACCGTACCGGGAGGCCAGGCAGTACCGCCTCCAAGCGCCCCAGCAGCCTCTCCACCTGCGCTGCGAATGAGGGCGTGGACAGCAGCAGTGCGGCCGTGCTGCCCCCGCCGCGAGCGCGCCAGCGGCTGATGAGGGTGGCGGCATGGCCGCTGCTCACCACCTGCACACTGCTGCTGCTGCTGCTGCTTAGCGTCACACCTCCGCCGCTCCTGCCATGTGTGGTGGGATCCTGACTTGAGCTGTGGGGCCCGTGGGGCCCGGCCTGAGCTGTGTCAGGGTGGTACAGCGTGGGCTGGCGAGGGTCCACCCGCTTCATCAGGCGTGCCCACGTCCCAGCTGGCAGGGTGGGCAGGGATGGCTGCAGCGTGTGGAAGGGTGTGAGGGTGACACGGGGCATGTGTGCGGCCAGCAGGCTGACAAGGGGGGCGTGTGCCTCATACGCTGCCCCACCCAGTGCAGCCTGCAGCACAGCCCCCACCAGGACTGGCTGTTGTGATGCGCCCGTTGAGGATGGGGCAGGGAAAGCAGCTGCCACTTCATCCAGTACATACTGCAGGCAGCAGTACAGGACAAGTGGTGGGACATGCGGACGTGATTGATCGAAAGAATTGATGATGACATGACCTCATGAATGTGTGCATGGCCTGCATGCTCATGAGATTGGCATGTCATGTTGATCACGCAACAGAGCCTGAGCCACGGCACTGTGACTCAATGTCGCGATCAGCATGGATCATGATGCAGCAATTTCGCGCGGCCCCGTCACCTCCCCTGCCGCACCTTTGCTGCATGCCCCACGTCCTCTCCGTACGTGTCACCTGGGCACACCAGCAGCTGCAGGAAGTGGGGCGCGTCCACGTGGTCACGGGCCCCCGGCCGCATCAGCATTGCCCGCACACTGCGAACCACCTCGCGCGCCGCCTCCCGCAGGTTGCTGTGTGTGGATGCCGCGCTCGCAAAACGTAGGCGTGCACGCTGATGCGCCGCATCAGATGGCCGGGTGCTGTTGGGATGTACGTCTCCATGTGCGGAGTGTGTGCGCCTCTGGAATGCTGGCTGCAGCAGCGTGCACCAGGGTGCATGGTGCAGCTCAGTGTGGCGCTGCTGCCATGCACTGCGCATGCCGAGGACATTGTGCGCAACAACCAGCCCTCGGGCATGGTGCTGCATGTTCAGAGGATACACAGCTCCCTTCCCCTGCACAGCTGCCTGGTGAATCACAACCTAATTTATGATAACTCAGGATTACGTTCCGTTCATTCGTTGATTCATCAGTTTGACAGTTCGAATTCGCCAGCAACAATCCGTACTGAACACAGTGTCGGGATGAGGACAGTGAGCAACAGTTGTAACGGTCATCACTTGCCATACATGAAGCAGATAGGCCAGCGACGCAAGAGATGGACACAACGTGGTGCGCTCTGCCCACACCCGTGTGCGCTGCGATCCTGAGCGGTCTGGACTTTCGGGATCTAATCATGCTCATGGTCAGCTGCAGGTATTCTGGTTCAGTCGTGTCTGTGCCGTTGCTTTTACGTGCACGCTGTGGGGTTGTGGCATGCTAGGCTTGTTCAGACTGATGCACATGGGCCATGACATGCCATGACGACAGCTGCACCAGCACAGTCCGCAACAGCTGCATCCTCCTGCATGCTCTGGCGCCTCCCTGGCCGCAGGGAATGCCGGGCCATGGTAGAGCAGCACCTGCGTGATGAGCCCATCCGGCTGGATCTCAGCGCGTATGGGAAGCAAGTGAATGCAGCTCTCAAGTCCGCAGGTGATGCAACCCTCTTGAGCATCACATCGTGCCCACATGTGACGCACACTGGCAGATCTGGGTGCAGGGATGTGATGTAACGCTGCAGCCGGTGTAGTTGCGTGTTTTCACACTGGTCCTGCAGCACAAGGGTCCACCCAACGAAATGTGTGCCATGCATCGTGCTGCGTGGCCGTGCTGTGCCATTGCAGGCAAATTGTGCCGCCGTGTGACGCACCTGTGCATCCGTGATGCCACACACGTGCGGCAAGCCTGCCACAACACAGCCGCACAAGCCGCAGGCGCCGCAGATGTTAGCGCCACCACCACCACCAGCCTACCTCCCACTGTGCTGGACGGCCCTTGCAACCCTGGGCGTGGCGCAGCTGCCGCAGCTGCTGCGGGGGATGGGCTTGTGTCGTGCTTTGGTCTGCACCTGCAGTGCCTGCAGCTCACACACCTCACGCGGCATGGGCTGACGCCGGGGCTGCTGGCGCGCCTGTCTGCCACCAGCACCAGCCTCACACACTTAGACCTCACGGTGAGATGAGGTCGTGTTGGTGTTCTGCGCTGACTGCTGTGGCCAAGGCAACAGTCTACCCCACTCGCCCAAGCCACTATGTGATGATCTGATGAACCATCACAGACTTCACATTGTTGTGGGGCGTAGGCAGCTAGGCGCTACCTGTATTGCTCATTTGATGGTGGCTGTAATGGGACGTGTGCACCTCACGCAGGCATGCAGCGCCGACATTCAGCAGTCGGACGGAGCGGCGTGGGCACAGCTGCCACGCACACTCACACGCGTGATACTGCGCGATGTCGTGGGCCTGACTGGTGTGGCGGTGCGCGCGCTGGCCGCACTGCCTGCTCTGGCTGAGGTGGATGTGGGCGTGAGCGTGGCCAACGTGGCCGTGAAGGGCGAGCATCTGGTGGGGGATGAGGATGTGGCGGCGCTGGTGGGTGCCACACCCAGGCCGGCTGGCATGGCTGCTGCCTGCTGGCCGTGTGGATGTATCATGTGTAGTGCAGCACAGCGCTCACAAGGATCAGGTGTCAGGCCCAGGGGCCTGCCTCTGCACCACGCGGGCATCTCCCAGAGGTGCACAACTGCTCATGCACATCATGTCAATGGGTTGCATTGCATGCTCACTGGACGTGTGCGCAGGTGCGTGCATGCGGCCCCCACCTGCGCCGCCTGTCTGTGTCCCTGCGCTCATGCGTGCGGCATGCCACAGCGGCAGCGCTGCAGCACCACTGCCCCAACCTCACACACCTCGACTGCTCTGTCACCGCCATCAGCCCACAGGTGCGACGGGCGCTGTCCAGGGGTTGGCGGACACCTCTTTGTGCTGCGCGACAGCATTGTAGTGATCGCGCATGCCGCCTGCCACATACTGCTTGTGGTGGTGCGGTTGCACTGTGGGGGTGACGCTCTTCCCCTCGTACACGTTGGTGCACCGCCACAGGAGCTGGTGGGCGTGGTGCAGCACTGCCCGCTGCTGGAGGAGCTGCGGTGTGCTGCGCGTGTGCCGGCCAGCCTGGATGATGAGCAGGTGGCTGCGCTCATGGCATGCGTGCGGGCCCACTCCTCCTCTGGGCCATGCCTGCACACAGGCCCAGGTGGCCAGGCTACAAGCCACCGGCTCTCCCAAGGTCAATGCGCAGCAGCAGCGCAAGAGGCAGTAGCAGCAATGGGTATGGCAGCACGCGTGTGGGGTTCACCGGCAGGGCCTAGCAGCAGCAGTGGTGACCGCTGCCTGGGTGTGTTGGAAGCCTCAGGCACAGGGGCGGCCCAACACGCAGGCGCTGCCGTGCACAGCCGGCCGTTGCTGCGTGTGCTAGACCTGTCGCAGCATGGTGGGTTTGGTGATGCAGGGCTGCAGGCAGTGGCGCAGGCGTGCCCATCCCTCCATGAATTCAAGGTGTCAAGGAACGGGCGGGTGAGTGCTGAGGGGGTGGCCGCACTGCTTGCCTCATGCCCGCACCTCAGGCGCTGCACTGTGGTGCGCTGCCGGCATGTGGGCCAGGGCAGCCTGCGCAAGCTGCAGAAGCGATTCGCAGGGGCCACGTACTGTGAGCTGTCAGATGGGCTGGGCAAGGTGTGGCCGCCACTGGGGCTGCCAGGCTGAAGCACAGTTTCTTAAGTTTGTGACAGTTCAGGAACACATGAATGTGGCGGAGCTATGACAGTGCGGCTTTGTGACGGACGGTCAAGATGTTACACCATTCATGATCACGTTCCTGATCATTTCACCTGTGTCCTGTGAACTCTCTCTGGGGGCCTGCAGCTCTGATCACGTGTGAAGCTGTAGCAATACTGACCCTATATGACACTCTACCTAACTAACCACTGCCTGCCAGGAAGGTCACACTAGTGCTCTCAAGGTTTCACATCAGCAGTCGCAGCTGCCACATGTGCGGATGTGGCAGCACCTGGCACCCCAACCTGATCCCCCACCAGTTCACACCTCAGCTGGATGACAGGCTCTGCCAGGTGCTTCTGGCTCTGGATCAGCCGCAGCTCGCGCGCTTTGCACACCTGCCGATGGGGAGGGCAAGCATGCAAACTGGCATGAGGCCCCAACAGCATGCAGCCTGCCACATGGAATGTGTAGTCTGCTGGGCACAGACCAGGTCGGCTGCATTCTAAGCGCGTTGCAGTCATGCTGAACCTGTCCAGCACCAAGCCAGCGGTGAGCTGCAGATGTGCACATGCAGCTGGATGCAGCCCCACTGCAGCAGGTGCGCAGCATGACCCAAAAGCAGCACGACAGCCCACAGCCCGGCACACCTCAGATGTGCGCTGCGCAGCCAGTGCTGCAGGGCCACATGCCGCAACCGTGTTGTGCAGCACCGCCTGCAGCCCCGCCGTCGCCTTCTCCACCGCTGTGGCCAAGTCATCGGGGTGATGGTGCATCCACGCCAGCAGCAGCGCGGCCACCAGGTCCCCCGTCCCCGTGAAGTACGCGTTGATGCGCGGGATGTGCAGCAGCAGGCGCTGCGCAGCTGGCCCGCGCGCCTGTGGCCGTGTGGTGGAGGCCATCAGGGTCACGTACCCGCTGCTGTCGCTGCTGCTGCCGCTGCCGTTGCCCCCGCCGCTGCTGCCTGTACTGGCACTGTGCCCGGTGGCTCCTGCCTGACTGCTGCCATCTCTACAGCAGGCGACCATGCCATTAGTATCAGGGAGGACGCTGCTGGTAATGATCTGTTGTGTGAGGGAAAGCAGAGGGATGTACACCATAGCAGTCAGGATTGATATCACTAATGATCACGTGAACAGATGTGTTTGTGTCTTGCGATCCACTACAGGACATAATGCTCCATATGAGGCACCTATAGGCACAGTAACACAACCGCCTGCCCTGCTCCATCTCTGCATGTGTTCTACATGCAAGCACACCTTTGTATCCAGGAGCTGCACACCAGCCCCGCACCCACCACTGTGTGTGGCCCAGCTGCATGCAGCTTATCACAAGCCGCGAAGCCATCAGCTGTGCTCCGAATGGGCCCACACTCAGCCAATAGCTCGGCCTGTGCATGCGATGTTGCATGTTGTGCAGCAGCTAAGTAAGAGGCCCTTGATGCGCACAGTCGCTGGAACTGCGGCGCATCAGGCCAAGGATTACAGCTGATCCACAGATCTGCTGGTGGCTCCACGCATGCGATTACGACTGCGGCTGCACCCTGTTCGCACCTCAGTTTGGTTGGGCACGATGACAGAGGCAAGCGGGAGGATGTGGTCCCGATACTCCCCCACCATTTCGCGCGGTACATAAAGTCGCCCCTCATCACCCAGCACTGGGTCGCACACTGCATGCATGCCAGAGAACATGCATGGATGCCAGGAGCTGTGGGTGCTCATGGAGCACAGGCTCGTGCCTCACACCTCAGAACAGCTGTAGGCAACTCACATTACACCATGGCAGTAACAGAGATGGTGCACACAGTGCTCACGCACGGTATGTCAGCTCGCCGCGGTTGGCTTCACGCAGCGTGCGCACGACCGCAGCCACGTCATGCAGCAGCGACACGCCACCGATGTAGCCAGTCAACAGGTGTGTGGTGCCATGCAGCAGGCCGTTGGCCTTGAGACCCTCCATGAGGGAGCTGAGGTGAGCGCCATCAAACACAGTGCCCTTGAAGGTCGGGTACCCTCTGTGGACACGACAGCCAGGTGCAGAGCATAGCTTGGTGCACAGCTAGTAGCATCAGCAAGCTGAGTGGCATTGGCAGGCAGGGAGGCGCAGGGAGGCGCTGTGGCAGGCACAGCAGAAGAATGGAGCTGCATGAATGTGTGCATGAGTGCTGGCTGCATGCCGTGGTGGCTCGCCCGCAACTGCAAACTCACGTGTGGTTGCTGAATTGCACGCTGTTGACGAAATCTACCTCAAACCCGAGCAGCTGGAGCGGGAAGACAGCGCATTTGTTGCCCACGTAGCCGTGAACAACATGAGATTGGATGGACAGAACTCGTGGGTATTCCGACATTGACACCCACGGGCGATCCTCCCAGCTATTGGATGATGGCAAAGCCCTAAGGACAGAACCACGCTTATAGAGATGCCGATTGGTACAGAGATAGCGATTGGAGGAATTTAAAGACACCCTGATACCTTGGCTGCCCACCGGCAGTAGCAGAGTCCGTGTTGATAGCAGCATCAATGATTCATGGTTCAACCTGTACAGACATATGTTAAGTGCACCCCAGCAAGACATTTATTACTTCATCTCATCAAGGGTTCTTCCAGGACAATGACGACAATTATGAACAGTTGCAATGCGATGCCCTTTCTCCGATTATGCAGACTTAAATAATTAACAAGGCAAGGTCTTTGATACGGTTTGACGAGGTCTAAGCCCTCGCCCACCGCTAGCACACAAGCGCGATGTTGCTACCTGCTTCTTAGCCTAACCGCAACAGCTCCTTAGGAGCTTGGGCCTCTGCGAAAACCTCACAACAGAACGCAGCAGGGATGCCATCAAGGCTGAGGTGGGTGACGGTGCAGACATTGCAATGCCATGGGTCTATCAACTGCTGCAGCGCTGACCACGCTCACCCGTTCGCCCTCCACAGGCACATGGAGGAGGAACGCCGAAGAAAGGCCAAAGAGGAGGAACCTCCTGAGTTTCAATTTGCACGCAACATTCTGGGTGCGGACAGCGACCACGAAACGATTATCAGCAGTGGCACCGAGGGCTCAGAAGATGACGGCAGGCATCGCAGGGATTACGTTCGGGGCCTGGCTCAGCGCGCAACGGAGCCAGACATTAAGCAGCGCATGGCGAAAGGCACATTCATGGTGAGCCTTGGACTCCATGTTGTGCAGCAGCGTCAGCAGTGCAGCCTGTCGCTGTGTGCATACACATGCCCTATGCAGAGAAACAAGCTTCTGCAGGTTCTTCAGCACAATAAGATAAGCGAGGCTGCTTAAACTGCTCCGAACGCACGCCTACTCTGGGCCTGATCTCATGTTTGTCGCACATTTACTACGATAATGCATGCCTGGTGCGTGCTTGTGCAGTTTGTGAAGCCGGCATTCCGCCCTGGCCGCCACTTTTACGCGGAGGAGGAGCTGGGGCGCATGGAGGAGCTGGCGCAGGAGAACCGCCTGCGCCGTGCCCTGCGCGGCTCCAAGTTCAAGATCACTGGCACCCTGGCATTCAACGCGCGTGGAGAGCCGGAGGGGTTTGATGTGGAGGCAGTACAGCCAGATGTGCAGGCCCCACCTGCTGCCACGCCGCCCAAGCCGCAGGGGTCTGAGCCCCCAGCAAGTACAAAGCCCTCGTCAGAGCACTCCAACGCGAGCGAGCGACGCGACCGGGAGCGCCTTGATCGCGGCAGGGACCACAACAGGGAAGGGGGCCGACATGACAAGCGCAGGTCTCGGGATGGTACACAAGGCTCGGTCCATGATGGTCCACCACCAGCCGAGGCACCTGGTACACCACCACAGCAGCAGCCGGTACCAGCTGCTGATGTGCCCGCCCCCATCTCAACTCCTGGTGCACCAGCGCCAGCACCAGTACCAGCCAATAACCCCAACTCAGATGCACAGGCTGCAGCTGTGGCTGCTGCTGCCGCTGTTGTGGGTGCGGTGGCACAAGCTGCAGCAGCAGCAGGACCAGATCCGGCTGTGGTGGCTGCACTGGCACAGCGTGCTGCCGACATGCCCCATGTGCTTGAGGCAGCCACTGAGGCTGCTCGTGCAGCTATGGCAGCTGCAGCGGCCACTCACCCAACTGCCACTGCACCGGCAGCTGCGGCGCCCGCTGCAGCACCCCCAGCGCCATCTGCTGCGGCCCCCGCTGCCAGTGCACCAGTTGCACCAGCAGCCCCTGCCCCTGCCCAGGAAGGTGAGAGGCACAACCGGCAGCGCAGGGAGCGTGATGACCGTGACCGTGACGGGCGCCGTGAGCGGCGGCGGCACGAGGACCGTGACAGGAACTATGACCGTGAGGAGCGGCGGCGTGACAATGACCGTGAGCGTGACCGTGACGGTAACCGTGACCATGACCGTGACCGTAACCGTGACCATGACCGTGACCGTAACCGTGACCGTAACCATCAGAGCAGCAGGCGGCGGGAGGACCGGGACCGGCCGCGCCACAGCCGCTCGCGTGGCCAACAGGACGGCAGCCGCCGTCGCCGTGACCGTGATGGCGGCCGTGAGCGCCGTGACCGGGGCCGTGACGGGCGGGACCGTGACAGGGACAGGGACCGCCAGCATGACCGTGAGCGCGAGAGGGGTCAACGTGACCACCAACGCGATCGTGACCGTGATCACGACCGTGACCGTGACCGTGACCATGGTCGGCGGCGTGAGCGGCGCCGTGAGGAGGATGAAGCACCACGTGCGCCGCGCCCTGCTGCCCCCGCTCCCCGGCCACCCAAGGGGGATGACGGCAGCATGGCCAGCAGCAACAGCGGGCGTGGCAGGCGCCGACACGGTGGCTCAGATGACGAGGGCCCTGCCGCGCGTAAGCCGTACAAGGCAGTGCGCACCCCTGAGGGCTCAGATGTGGAGGAGGAGGCTGGTGCAGCGTTTGGACTGGATCTGACAGACAGCGAGCGCGGGAGTGAGGGCGGGGCACGCGTGCGCACGCCCGCAAAGGCGCTGCCCCAAGACCCACGCGAACGCATGCGCATCCGCAAGGCAGAGGTGAGGTTCTGGTTAGTGGCAGTCCAGACTCCCAAGTTGTTGATATGATTGCAGGCAGCTCAAGCACGATGGATCGTTTGATGACTGGGCTGTTGTGCAGTGGTACTAACCTCCAAGCCCTGCTCCTGTATCTGCTCAGCTTGTTCAGCTGTCGCATTGTGTGAAAAGGGACGTCCCTGCTTTACACCACCCCCCTTGCTACAGCGCCCTAGATTGCGCTCCCATGGGTATGTGCACACTTGCAACACTTGCGGTGCTGCATGCGCACGCGCACCACAGGCCTACTCCACCTCGGAGGACGATGATGAGGTGGTCGCTGAGCGCCGTACAGCGCGTACTGCGCAGCGCGAGGCCGCTGCATCTTCACCCAGGGCCAAGGCTGGCGAGGACGATGAGGACGAGGACTATGCGCTGGCGGACACGGACACTGACGCGCCGCTGGGCAAGGCGGCAGCTGCACGCGCACGCGCAATTGCCAAGAGCCCTGCGGGCCCAGCTAAGGCGGCGGAGGAGCCTGTACCTCGCCCACGCAAGCAACACCCGGTGGACACCACAGACACCGAGGATGAGGCAGACATGGCGCGAGAGGCGGCTGCAGCTCGTGCGCGCTCCACCATCACCACCAGCGCAAACCCTGAGAGGGTCGCGGCCGTGACGTCAGCTGCTGCAACGGCCTCTGTGGCATCTTCCAGGTCAGCGGTGGCACCTGCAGCTGCCGCTGCCCCAGCAGTCAAGGCTGCCCCTCAGCCACCTTCCACCCCCGCCCCTGCTCCCCTCAAGGTGGGCGCGACAGCGGCTCCTGTGCCAGCAGCAGCCATGCCGCCCCCTCCAGTGCCGCGTGCATGGGGTGGCCGCGCAGCAGCGCCTGCACATGACGACGACTCTGACTCCTAGCATGCCTCTGACATGTCTAACATCTGATCAGTCTGACCACACAGCCTAGAGTCGTTAGGGGGCCGTACTGTACACTTTGTGGTGCACATTCCTGTGGCTGGCACTTGACAACATAATCTTGATGCTGCTTGCTTGTCGTTGCCATTGCTTTTCACAATTTAAACTCTGCCAGTTTTGCACGAGTGGATTTCATGCTACAACCGTTGCATGCTGTAGTGTAAACACAGCTCTTTCTGGCGGCAAGCACCGAGGCCCTTGCGGCCCATCTTCAGCCTCATAAACCACTGCATAGCAGCTGGCACCTGGAAGCATCTCAGCCCCATGAATTGACCCTTCTCTGTGCCGCACTCGTGCCCTGCAGGCCGGTGCTGGCTACAGCTTGGTTCCTTCTCCCCTATCACAAACACGGCCAGATGCAGAAGTTCTGTCCCCCGCCAACATACCCCGCCCCCGTGCACTGTTTGGCTGGTCCCCTGACCCTCTCCAGCCCACAGCCAACCTGCCACCCCTGACACCCCTGTCACCCGTCCAGCCTCAGACACCATCAGCCCACGTAAACAACAGCCGGCTGCTGCCTGTTATCAGTGCACCTAGCGCAGCTTCCGCAGCTGCACCAAATACAATCGAGCTGCCCCCACTGTTGCCCACACGTGTCAAGCTCAATAACAGCACAGTGGAGCCTGGGACCATTGAGCACATGCAGCTACCAGCGACCCAAGTCAGTGCTGTCATGGCTCGCTCCATTGCCATGCTGCCCAAGCTGCCATCGCTACCACCGCCACAAGAGCAGGTGGCACCGCTGACACAACCGGGATCAGGTGGGGCAGCACAGGCGGTACAGAAGCCGCCGGGCCTCCCACACCTGCAGTCTCGTGACGCACAACTGCCACTTGCTGCCGTGGCTGTCCAGCCAGTGCTGGCGCCGGCTCTAGCTACTGGAGGTGGTGGGTTGACTGCTGGTTCAGGAGTGGTGGCCGCATCAGCAGTAGGCGTCCCGGGAGCTGCCACCAACTCACCGTCTGTTGTTGCTCCTGCCCAGCCAGGTTCAGCACCAATCACAGCCCCAGTTGCTTCACCAGCAGCAGGCTCCGCTGCCCCGCCTGCATCACCGGTGTCTGCAGCACCTGCCGCACTCATGCCCAACGCGACCACTGCGGCACCCGTGGCAGCACCAGCACCCTTGGTCCCTCAACCCCCTAGCCCACCTGCAGCAGTGCCATCAGCACCTACACCATCAGGTCCTGCAGCCTCAGCAACACCTGTGTCAGCTGCCTCAGCTGCGTCACTTTCTGCTGTGAAGAACCCTGCTTCAGCAACACCCGCTGCGCTAAATGCTGCGTCACCGCCCGCTGACTTTTCATTTGCCCCTGCCCTCTCTCCCTCTGGCAGCATGCGCTCAAGGAGTGTGGCCCCCATCAACCCTGCTGCACCACTCTCACCGGCACCAGGGCCTGGGTCAGGGGCAGTATCCCCTGAGTCCCCAGCCACACCCACAGCATTTGGGGCACCTCCTCCCATTACAGCCACCAGTGCTGCAGCAGCCCACATCGCACCTGCTGCCCCTGCATCACCCCTGCCACCTGGTGTTGTAGCAGCAACGTCTTCAACACCTGCATTGCAGCCTGCACCACCACCACAAGCATCACTGGCACCTGCCACTACGTCTGCAGCATCCGCAGCACCGCCACCGGCAGGTGGTGGTCCATCCTCAGCGGCACCTGCCATGGCCTCACCACCACCAGCCATGCCCATGCCAACTGTGCAAACTGGACCACAGCCTCCGCTGCTGGCCACATCATTGCCAGCTGCATCGGCACAGGTGGCACCACGGTCCTCTGCCGTGGACCCACCCATGGCAGCCACACCCACACCCCCTGCCGCAGTGGCTGCTGCAGGTGCACCATTGCCTGCGTCAGTGGCAGCTCCTGGTGCTACCACAACCCCACCGCCTACTGCAACACCGCGTGCACTTGCTGCCCCAGCCACCACCGCAAACACTCCTGCAACACCTGCTGTGCTACTCCCACCACAAGCGCCAGCAGCTGCAATGCCAGCAGTACCTTCCCCATCTCCATCTGTGCCACCACCTCCCGCAGCCCCTGTGCCACCCACGACCCCTGCACCAACGCCACCATCACCGCCAGCACCTGGCCCCACTGCACAAACAGCAACAGCTCCACAGCCAACTCCTCCTGGCACATCAGCAGCGCCAGCCGGCCCACCAGCACCGACTGCAGCTGTTGCTGGGGCACCAACAGCAACGTCCATGGCCCCGCCACTAGCACCATCCACACCCCCAGCCACCTCACTTGCTCCCACCCCTGCCTCCGGCCCCACCACCCCAGCTATGGTACCCATGGCAGCCCCTGCAGCGGCAGCCAGCTCAACTTCAGCAGCAGTGGCAGCCGTGCCCAGCTTCACACCTCTACCACCCCCCGGCCCTGATGCATCGATCAAGCCACGCGCGGATGACCCACCAACGGCCCCTGCAGCAGCATCCACAGCGACAGCACCCGCACCACCCTCCTCCGCACCAGCTGCTCCTGCCACAGCGGCTGTGCCACCTCAAGGGCCAGCAGGCAGTGCACCTGCTCCCACGGGTTCTGCCCAACAGCCTGCCACAGCTGCTGCCCCAGCGCCACCTGCAGCCACACAACCTGCAGCAGCAGCTGGAGGTACTGGCCTGGCAGGTGCACCGCCAGGTGGTGCAGCACCACCAACCACAGCCACCTCACCTCCTGCCGGATCCTCAACACCCATTGTGCCGGCCATGCCTGTTTTGCCAGTGCCAACAGCAGTACTGGCATCGCAGGCCGCACCGACGCCTGCCGCAATCCCGCCTCCTGGCCCTCCTCCCGCCACAGTCACCACTGGCCCTGGCATCGTACCCAACACTGCTGCAAGGGCTGCTCCCACACCTGCTACAGCTGCTCCACCACCTGCCAGTAGTGCCACACCAGCAGCGACTGCGGCCTCAACTGGTGGCTCACCACCAGTGGCTTCACCATCACAGGTGCTGCAGCCAGCAGTTGCAGCAGGCTCTGCATCTGCACCAGTCCCTGCCCCAGCAGCTGCACCTGTCCAGGCTCAAAAATAATGTGGCAGGCCTTCATATTCAAATGCCCCTTGAACTCATGTGAGAATGCGTTGCTCCTTTTGTGTGCATGCGCATGTGATAAGCTCTGACTGCCAACTGTTGATACTGGGCCAGAATGAGGATAGAACAGCCTGCAAGCAGGACCATGTGCTGGTTTAAGAGCTGTGGTACATGCGTGACGTTCAGCTGTGACTCGTACTGGTACAGGACTTTCCTGCTGGTATTTGCGTGGACTGTAAGCACACAGCAAACCCCAGGACCTCAAAGTAGAGCCAACACACAGCTGTTGTGACCCTTCCAAGAGCAGTACCTGCCGATAATGGACCCCCAGGTGTGTGCGTGGCAGTGGCGGGGTGCATTTGAGCCAGTTGCCGTGAGGTTTGCTTGCCAGTCAGCAGGCCGTCAGAGGGCCACAGCAGCTCCCCAAGCTGGCTCAACACTTTTAGTGCAAATACAGCTGCATGTACTACAGGCCCCTCCTCCACCTGGGGCATCTCTTCCCTGCCGTGTGCTCTGTGCTAGCACCAGACGGCAGGTTTTGTTTCAGGTTTACGCGGTACAGCCTGCCGTGCCTTCAGCTGCACATAGATGCTGGTGGTCTGGCCCAGTCAGCTGGTGGTCATGATGTCATCACCCTGTTGTGGCCCCATCTTGTTCACCCAACCCTGCCTGTACATATGGATGCTGTGCAGGAGAAGGAGCGCATCGCTCAGGAGAAGTACGGCCGCCCCTTTGCTGAGCTGAGCACCAACGAGCAAAAGGTGGATGACATGTGCGCATGTGTGTGCGCGTGCGCAAGGGGCAGGCCCAGAGATGACCGCCAAGTATGCTGCACATGGCGACACACACCATGATGATGGATTCCAGCTCACCTTGCCCCAGATGATGGGCTTAGGGCGCGCCACCAGCAGTCATAGAAGGGGGTGCCTGAGTTTGTGCACATGAGCACCACTGACCATGGCAAATGCCACCACATAGCCGGAACATCTTCATGCGCTGCCACATATGACGCGCCGCCTCTGCGCACATGGCTGGTGCAGGCCGTGGGCGGCTCGCTGCGTGGCGGTGGCATGGCCGACCCTGAGCACGCCCCACCCCCGCCCGAGGTCAAGTTTGGTGGGTGGCAAGACTGTATATACCAGGCTGTTGGCTGCTGCTGGTTGCGTGCTGGCTACCATGCAAGTCATGCTGTGTCTCGCAACCCCGCATATACTGTGAGCCGTGCGCTGGTACCGTGTGATTTACGGTGCATACGCCAGACTTCCGACATGCAACTGCTGCTGGGTGTGCATACATACATGCAGGCGAGGACAACAAGTGATGTGCTGCTGAACATTTCTGCTGTTCTCTACAGCTGCCAGCATGAACATTGAGAGGCTGGACATACATTGCCTGCGTGTCTGGCAAATGGTTGATGCCATCAGTTGCTGCATGTGTAACACATTTGGAATTTTGGATGCTGGTACCTTGCAGAGCATTGAACCAAAGGCAGCCGCATACAGCACTGAAATCCTCTCACCGCCTGCCTCGCCCTCGGCCCCCGCCCCCGCCCCGGCCACCACGGCCCCGCCCCCTGCCTCTGCCTTCACTGCGGCCTGTGGGTACAAATGTGATTTCACGGCTGCCACCCAGCCGCTTGCCGCTTGTGGTGCCTGCGCTTGCGCCCTGGCCCACACGTTCTGCCAGCGGCTGCGACAGCACGTCCGCGCGCGACTCTCTCCGCTGGAATGCATCCAACGATGCCGTGTCTCTTGCTGCATACATGGCCGGCTGCCTGCCGCCTTGCTTGGCCCCTGACACCTTGGACACCCCGCCCTGAGCCCCCAGCTTCCCGCCTGCTTTGTTGGGCTTGATGTCTGGCTTGCCGCCGCGCAGCGGCTTGCCACCGCGTGGCCCACGGCGCCCAGGTGGTGCTGCCTCACCACCACCTTCTGACCCGCTGGGGCCTGCATCGCTGTCCTCATCACCACCCTCATTGTCACTGATGCCCGCGTCTGAGCCGCCCTCATCATCGTCTGACATAGCCTGCGGTTGTGCCCGGAAGCACAGCACAGCGCAGTGCGTCAGCAGCCCACAGCCAGCAAGCCGCCTGTTGTACTAACCACTGCCCTGGCAATATTTCCCACCTCCATGCACCATACGACTGCTGCAACTAGCACTGTCTGACCTTCTGGCCTGTCCGTCCAATGGCATTGCCCTGGAAAAACTGCGGGACTGCCGCAGCAGACGCCAACCAAGCCAGAATAACCACCAGCTCACCTCGAAATGCTCGGCAAGCAGCCGGTCGCCCTCGCGCTTGCGAGTCGCGCGTTCACCCGCGTTGGGGTGCAGCGCCTTGTACTCGTCCGCGTCCTCGTCCACCACAAAGTCAGGGTCCTCAAACAGCGCTCTGCGGGTGGTACACGTGTGTGCGGGGGGCAATGAGTGAACGAATGAAACCAGTAAATGACTGACTGTTGGCATGTACAGCTGTCAGACATGAGACTGCAAGCTCTATAAGGCCCCATCAATCTTCAGCACATGCACGCAAGCCATGGCTGCACCACAACACTGCTGTGCTGCGAGAATGCGACATCTAAACTGTGCGCCAAACAATCATACTAGTGAACCTAGTCAGTCAGCAAGCTGAACATGCCAACTGAAGAACGTGCCAGAGCAAGCACCGCCCCACGCACTTGAAGCGCTCATCCCCAAGCGCGTTGGGTGCTGCCACCTGGCCATCTGGCCCCACCAGACCCTTCTTCTTGAGCGCTGCGCGCGCTGCGGCATCACCTGCTGCAGCCGCATCCACCTGCTGCTGCTGCTCCAGCAGCTGCGCAGCCACCTTAGCATTGACCTGCAGCAGGCCACACGGTTGCGCAGGTGCACGTGTGTGACATGTTCTGCACTGGCGCAGCATAGTTTGCACTCCCATTGATCGCTACCTGCTTGCTTAGACCACGTCTCTCTGCAGGAAACCCAACCTGTCAGCGCCTGCCCCAGCTCCTGCGCGTGTGCGCACCTTTGGCAGCTTCTTGACCACTGAGATGCGTGACGCGCGCTCCTCCTCCAGCTTCTTGGCCACACGCTGTGCGCGGTACGCCTCGTACGCGAACGGATCAGTGAGCGACCTGCAGTACAAGTGAGGACAGCAGCACACAGCAGGCGCCCACATGTTGCACTGCCATGACCCAGCGGCATGGTTGGCCGGCCCCTGTAGTATAGCATGATGCAAACACCTGCCAGCACTCGCTGCAGGTCGGCCAGCTATGGCGACACCTGACTCTTGCGACCTGCTGGTTGTGTGCACTCACTTGGCTTTGTTGTACAGGCGGTTGTCGATGAAGAAGCCGTGCATGTAGGCGCGCAGCATGGGTGTGCCCATCAGGTGGTCCAGCCCCAGCTTCACCAGATCAGCCTTGGTCACGAACCTGTGTGGTGCGGTGTGGGGATGGGGATAGGGGTCAGGGCTGCCCAGCCAATTCAGCCGGCACAGGCCATGGACACTTGCACACCAACACGCTTGCACGCCATGATGGCCAGGCCCACTAGCATGGCTGCCGCAGTGCAGCACGACCATGTGCTCCCTCCACCTTCGCCCCAACACTCTGTGTGGCCCACATGTAGCACACCCACGCTCATGCGCGCGCACACCCCTGCCACCCACCTGTAGTCGTCGTACAGCGTGGGTGCTGCCTCCTCCATCTCCTCCGTCAGCCCCTCCAGGTGGCCGCACCACCGCGGTGCAGGGCCCAGGGACGGCACAAAGTAGCCCTGGACCACGGCGTCGTCGCACGCGGCCATGATGAGGCCTGCACGCACGCAACGTGCTCATCCCACACGCGCTGTGTGTGTGCACGCCCTCTGTGGAACCGCACCACATGCACTCATGGTCGATGGATGCCACGACCATTTCACGTGCTTGGCAGTTGTCTAAATGCTGGCACAGCCTAGATAGGCAGGCACATGGGGAGCAGACACGTGGATGAGGCAGCAGGCAACAAGCATGTGCCCACAAGCGCACCTGAACCAGGCCACACACACACATCGTTGATGTCTGCGTCAGTGGGCTGGATGGATGTGAAGCCTGCACCAGATGACGCGTCCCAGATCTTGATGATGTGCCGGTCGGAGGAAATGACGCTGCACGCAAGCGGGCGGCACAGGGGCAGACACCATCAATGGGGCAGGCGTGGACGGTGAGGGCGAGTCAGGCCATGCAGTACTTGATATTGGTTTAATGACATGCAGCTCAGTCAGCCGTTGAAGTCCGTGTGTACGCATCACGAATACCAGAGGTAACAGAGATCCAACAGCACCTCAGCTCTGGGCAACCCTCAGCACATCGCATCCATGGTCAGCCACATGATGAACACCATCATCATCATGCCACTCACCGCCTGCTAGTGCCCAGCCCATCTCCTGGTGCCATGTGGAACTTGATGTCCAGGATCTTGGTGCCATACATGTGGTCCTGCGGAAGCCAGGAAAGACAGGTGGGGCGGCCCAGTCAGACACACGTGGAGCATTGCAGCATGCAGGTGCAGATGGCTCCTCAAGGTACAGGCTGGGGAAAAGGTAGCGCTGGGTACTTAAATGCCCCCTCCGAACACAAATGGTTGACAGCGCTGGCCATTGCGCAGTCTGCAGCAGGCCCTCTGAAGTCTTGACGAGCCCATCACTCCACTGCTCTAAGTGCCGCCCAACATAACCTCCCCGCTCTGTTCACACGCCAACCCACACCTTGACCACCAGCGGGTGCTGCGCGCGCAGGTCATACACAGCCACCAGGCCGTTGGACGTGCCCACCGCCACGTGCATCCCCGCGTCATCAAAGCGCAGCGCGGTCAGCTCCTGGCCTGTGACCATGGCATGAGGATGTGCCCATCACAACACACTTGCGCTGGCCTTCAGTGAGTGGCAGCGAGTGACGATGTTTCGGATATGCATGGTTAAACGAATGGTTGGTTGCCATCAACGAGCCCTGTGATGCATGGCAAGAGGCAGTAGGGATGGAGATCCAGCACGGCCGGTTCAGCACGCTCACCATGTGCGTTGCAGGCGGCCGCAGCATTGAGGACGCCAACGGAAGTGCGTTGACGCGGGTCGATACATTCCAGCTGCCCGTCCTCGCCCGCACACCCCACAAGCCCATGGACAGGGCTGATGCCTGCGCGTGCACCAGCAACAAACACAGGACATGTGCCACTCGACTAGCCGCATGCAACTGCGAGCTGCCCTGTGCCCTGTGATGTTGACCTACTAGCATTCATCAACCATTGACCACAATGAAGCAGAAGGGTCTACAGTGGCTTGCTGCCTGCCCCCATCCCCCCATCCAGCATGTTTCACCGCCGAACCAGCCACTGTTCACCGCCCACCCCTGCCCTCACCCAGCGCGTTAATGGCCGGTGAGCGGGACGCAAGCGGTGCCATGAAGCGCCCCTCCTGCAGGCTCAGCCGCCACACCTCAGGCGCAGACCCCGCCACCAGGAGCTCAGCCGTGGAGGGCACGTAGCCCAGGTCGCGGCCAAAGCGCGGCACGCGCGTCTTGTGGTATGAGCCGAACCGCGCATGGAAGCAAACGCTGCGGTCGGCGCACAGAAACGCGGCCTTGGAGTAGTCCTCGGTCAGGATCTGTGATCACACACCAACACGCGTGTGGCAAGTGTCAGCCGGATTGTGGTGTAGAAGGAGCGTGCGGTCTAGTCTGAAGGTAGACGCCAGTGCATACAATGATCATGATGTTCCTAGCACAGCAGGGGACAGTACTTCATTGCGAATGACACATCCATGCTGAAGCAGCAGTTGTCTTGTCACAGGACAAAGCTTGCCATGTCACACCTGGAAGTCCACAATCTCAGCGTCCAGGTGGCGGTCAAACTTCAAAGACAGGTTGGCCAGGTCAAACACTTTGACCTGGGGCGGGTGGTAACCGGTGGCAAAAATGTACTGCTGATCTGGTGTGACCTTTAGCCGCTGGCACGCTGCCGGGAAGCGGAAGTCTTGAATCAGCTCCAGCCGCCGCCTGTACTCCTCATTCTTTTTGAGCGACTTTTTCTTGCTTTCGCTTAGCCACTGAGGCAGGGTCTTGCTGCTGGAAATGTTGTAGACCTGGCGGGGGCAGACGAGCCATGCGATACTTGTATGTGCAGGGCAGGTACATGTGTTTGACGCAGCAGTATGGCAGATGGACTATAGGGCACGTTGGGTGTATGATGAATGCATGGAGTGCATGGCCCAAGCCCACCACTTCGCAAAGTGCCGCCGTTCGAATGCCACACCATGCAGATGCTGTTTATGGAACCTCATGAACAAGTATGCTGCAGGTACCTTGACGCCGTCTGGGGCGGACAGCTTCATCGACATTTTTGCAGCTATCTAGCGTCCTCGCGTCGTTGTACAGTCGTATAATCAATCAAAGAGCCAGCAGCCAGCGACGGCACGATTGTTCTTCCTCGTACTGTGTGCTGCCTCCAGGCTATGCTTCTATTATATTGTTAATCGTTCCATGCTTTGTCTATTACAGAGGAAAGTGACGACACCGAGCGACTGCTGGCATCAAGCTGCTGAGACGCCAGCGCCATGCAACATAATAACGATACAAAATAAACAGTTCGACGACAGTGAAATTCAGCTGTCACACACGTCACATAAAAACCCTGCACGCTAGGATCACCGGGGAAGCGCACGTGGCTGTGGTTAAGCGGTTTTATTGGCGGAGATCTGGGCATCCACGGTCTTCGGCACACTTTTGCGGAATGTGGCGAGCCTGCCGCGCAACGTGACATGCGCTGCATAAAAGGTAATGGCTTTAAGTTTTTGTCAGTCTTGCATCAGGTCCACGACAATATTGCAATTTGGTCTTGGTCACAAGGCCCTCAAAAAACGGCAAGCAAGCATCGAAACACGGTGGAGCTGCGATGAAAATGTTTTACACATCTCTGGTCGTGCAGGTCTTGGCATGCAGTCCCATGCACCTCAGCAGGGCGGCCAAGGGCAAGGGCCGCGTCCGCCCTGGCGCATCGGCAGCCCGCCTACTGCAGCGGCAACCTCCCACCCGACCCTGGCGGAGCGGACAAGCAGTAGCAGTGCCAGGCCAGACGCAGCTGGTTTGCAAAGCCTGCTTAGCGCACCATCCCTGAGTGCAATTCTAGACGTGCAGGGTGCACTTATTGCGGCCGAGGGCTCCCTGGCACGCCGCTCCACGGAGGACGATGATGGGTGGCTGGCAGCATTTGCATCTGGCGAGCTGCCCAATCAGGCATCGGTCCCTGCCTTTGAGGATGGGCCACTGCTGTTGTTGACACCAGCCACACCGTTGTTGCCTGGCAACCCCACAACATCTCCTGCTGCCCGTGCTCACACGGGCAGTGCAGCAGGCACCACGCCGCTGCCCTCTGCTGGGCCCGTGCTGCAGCTGCCTGGTGGACCTGATGCTGCCGGAGGCCTGCCAGATGCAGGCATCGCTTCACCAAGTGCTGCGCCGTCCAGCCCCTGGCCGCTACCTCCGTTCTCACCCCTCCCTCTTGGCACCCCAACGCACACAATACCCACCTCATCAGCACTGCTCCCAGACCCCTGCGCAGGATCTGCCTTTGAAGTGTCGCCGCAACATCCAGCCAGTTCATCCCTCACAGCCCAGCCCTTTGCCATCCCCAGCGCAGGCCTTGCGCATGTGCTTGGCACGTCACCCACGCGCGCACCGCCCCATCACGCTCGCATCCCACGCCTGAGTGAGGACCCGCTCAGCCCCTCCCAGGTCGCAGCACAGGCTGCGCACCACCACCACTCCCTGGTGCCCACCAGCAGCATCCCAGTTCCTCAACGACCACTCCAGCAACAAGGCACCACAGACCAAGCCATGCTTGAGCCTGTAAGCACCAGCTTCATGCGTATGAGTGGCTCTGGAATGCCAGGAAGCGATGCTGTCCCCATGGCCAGCTCTCCCCTGACTGCTGCGTGGTTTGAGTGGCAGGCCATGGAGCGCGCCAACTCGCTGCTTCTACACCACTCACAGCAGGTGCCATCAGCTGTGCTTGCACAGAACCCTGATGCAGCACCTGAGGCCACATCAGGGGCTGACGTGCTGCAGCTGGATGCAGCCATGAGCCAGGGACCCTCTTCATTGCCTGGCCCCTTCTCAATCCTGTCTCAAGACACACGGCGGCCAAGTGTGGCATCCCCTGAACGCCCTGCAGCTACCACCAGCCCTTATTGCTCCAACTGCACCATGCCGCTGAGCCGTGGTGCCAGCATCGGCATGTGCACGTACTGCGGGCACATGCTGGGGCCGCCCAGCAATGGCACACCAGCACACGCATCTGCAGGCCAGGCAGGGGTTGACCAGGATGTTGGCGACATGGCTGGCATGGTGCCGGTTGCCACCATTTCTCCCACCACTGCTTCAGCGCCTGTGCTTCCACATGATGCGCCCTCACCTGATACTCCCACTCTCCTGGGCTATGATGACCGCATGCTGCAGCACAGCGAGCCGCCATCGCCCTTTGGGAGGGAGCATCCGGAGCGGCCTGCTCGCCTGGTAGCCATCATGGGACGTCTGCAGGAGACAGGGCTGCTTGCACGCTGCAAACAGGTGATGGTTCCTTCAGCTGCATGCCATCGTTACCATTGCTGCAGACAAAGGCATGGGTGGCACCTGTCCGAGCATCCCTGGCCGATACGATCGCACGAGCTGAGGGTACTGCCTTGCATCAGACACATAGGCTGTGCGGGTTGTGCATGGTTGTGATGCCTGCAGGTGCCTGGGCGTGAAGCAACGGTTGAGGAGCTGGAGGCGGCGCACGATTCTGAGCTTGTACGACAGGTGAAGGCAGCCAGTGACCAGATTGCCGGCAGAGACAAGACCACCGCTGTGGGACCTGCCCAGGAATTTGAGGCCATGTTTGAGCGGACCTTCTTCTTTGATCGCGTTTCCTCAAGGTAAACATCGCAACCATTCTTGTGGTTGGCTGCAACTTGACAGACAAATCTGCAGGGAAGTGGCACCTGAGCCCCTAGCATTCAGTCCTGGTTTGAAGGCTTTTTGAGGTCGCCGTGGCATCTCACACTGACCTGTGGCCCTATGATACGTTGGCCATGCACACTGCAGATACATCCACGACTGCCCGGTTAATGCACACACATACGACTGCGCCCGGATCTCTGCTGGGACTGCTGTGGATGTGGTGGTGTCTGTTGTCAAGGGTGAGGCCAAGAATGGTGCAGCCATCATCCGCCCACCCGGCCACCATGCTGAATCCTCACTGGCCATGGGCTTCTGCCTCTTCAACAATGCGGCAGTAGCAGCGCGGGCAGCACAGCAGGTGCGGCTTGGACCATTCTGCTGAATTGGCATGTGGTCTGTAGATACAGCATCACAAGCTCATGAAGGCTGATGGGCGCTCGATCAGACGAGAGCCTATTACAACTGGGCGGCAGCATGAATCCCACCTGCATGATGGCTGCAGGCTGGATCCAAGCGCGTGTTGATAATGGACTGGGATGTGCACCATGGCAACGGCACACAGCACATTTTCAACAAGGACAACACTGTCATGTACATGAGCACACACCGTTATGATGGCGGTTTCTTCTTTCCTGGTGGGGCGTCTTCATGTTTATTCATCCATGCATTGTGTTGTTTAATTGTGATGCAGTGCTGGCAGTGCTGTAGATAGTCAACTCATGCAATGACCCCTGTGTTCTTATCGATGGTGTGGCAGGTACGGGCGCCGCGGACGAAGTAGGGGAAGATCAGGGCGAGGGGTTCACAGTGAATGTTCCTTGGGACGGGCCTGGAGTGCAAGACGGCGACTTCCTGGCTGCCTTCAGGTGTGCGAGCTGCTGGCAACAGCAGTCCAGCACGACGCTGCAGCCATCAAATGCAATCGACTCAGGGGCTCATGTGGTCTTGTTGTCAATTGTGGATGCATGCTGCAGGCACGTGATCCTGCCCATTGCCCGTGAGTTCTCTCCAGACTTGGTGATAGTCTCAGCTGGCTTCGATGCTGCTGATGGCGACCCCTTGGGCGAGTGCCATGGCTCACCAGCAATGTACGGTCACCTAACTCAGGTTAGTGTCAAGCCTGCACACGTTGCGATAACCTAACTCAGGTTAGTGTCAAGCCTGCACACGTTGCGATACTGCATGCTGTGGCGTATGCTGTGAGGTAATAAGCTGGTTGAGATCTTTGCAGCCACTGCGCCTAACGTTGATGATTAGTTCATTTACAATGCTCGTCACATACTCAGATGCTGGCCACCCTGGGGCCCATCGTGTTGCTGCTGGAGGGGGGCTACAACCTGAGCAGCACGGCACACTGCACGGAGCAGGCAGTGCGCGTGCTGCTGGGCGAGCAGCCTCCACCACTGCGGCCTGCACAGCAGGAGCCGTCGCGCAAAGCATGCCGCTCCATCTTGCGCACGCTGCAAGTGCAGTCCAAGTACTGGGCATCCGCACGGGAACAGCTGTCGGAGTTTTCTGCCACGTATGAATCGATACTGCAGCCATCACCCTCACCGCAGGCGTCCAGCACCAGCAGTGGCCATCGCAGCGATGATGAGAATGGCCATCTTGATGGCAACATAGACCGCATCTCAGATGCTGATGATGAATTGTTGTTCAGGGGCACCACGGGCGAGATGCAAATCACTGAGCCCGAGCCTATGGATGATGACATGCACAGCTCACCGCTGACATTTGCTGGTCAAGCGCAGCATACGTCAGATCTTGCTGGCAGCCCACTGTCAGGAGGTGGGGAGCATGTTGGGATGATGGGGTCACAGGGCCAGCACCAAGCAGTAGAGGACGGCATGGAGATGGAGGGTACATCTACCAACATGGGCTTCATGGAAGGCGCATCCAGTGATCTGGGTGAGATGCGGCTGAGCAGCGAGATCCGCACAATGATGCAGGACGACACGGACCTGGGGGGCACCAATGGGCCCAGCAGCACCATTGGCGGTCCCATGAGCCCTGGGCTGGACTTTGGGCGCTTTGACCGCGGTTGGCAGCAGTAATGCGTTGATCTGGTTTGGTTGAGAGTGCGGTGACAAGGATAGGGTTGTGTGGCACCACCTGGATGATATTGATGGACTGCATCTGTGCAGCTGGACTGTTGTTTTGGCGTGCTGACTTTCACTGAGCAACATGTATAAACAAGTCACACAGATGCAGGTGTGTTAGTGACCGAGCGTGACACTTTGTACAGGACTGCTGAAACAGTGTAACCATAGCTTGTATGCATGTGTATGCAACTATGGCCTTCATCAGCTTTGCTATGTTGGCAGACTGGACATGCTGAGGCTTTGACTGCACACATACCAGGCCAGCCCCATCAGCATCATGGAACAGCAGCGCAGGCGGGTGCTGCGTGTGTCTGGCGCACTGCAGCAGCACATGAGCAGCAAACCCAGTGGGGGCACAATCCCTTTGACCAGCTACTTCAGGACCGTCAAGCCTGGCACCAAGGTGCTGAAGCCAGTAGGCCAGCAGCAGGCGCCCGCATCTCCGTCTAAATGCAGCAGCCTTGCCAGTGGGCAGCTGATTTCAGGGTCAGTGCAGCAAGGGGCTGCTGCGATGGCCAGCCCCTCTGCAGCCACAGGCCCCATGCCTGGCCCTTTGTTCCTTGGCAGCAAGCGCATGCAGCAGTTTCAGCCTACACTTGAAGGGCAGGTGGCTGACCAGCAGCAGCCCTCTAAAAAGGGCCGCACAGTTAGTGCTGTGTTGCTGGGGCCTGCTGCCATGGAGCCCAGCATGGACAGCTGCCAGTACTCTATACAGCATGGCCAGGCCCAGGATTCAGACGAAGAGGATGATGCAAGCTCTTGCCCCATGCGCCGGACCGTGTCGATGCCAGCTCCTGCCAGCAGCACCCTTGCACTGCCAGGCGAGGCTGTTGCCTCAAAGGCTCCTGCTGCAGCGGCGTCAAACATGAAGGGGCTGCCTGCTAGCGTGCTGGTGCAAGACCACAAAGGGCAGCTGCACATGTATGTGCCAGCTGGTGTCATGTCAGCAGGCACAGCTGTCCACCTGCCCAAGATGCCTGCAGTACATCACAGCGGTGCAGCCATCGTGGATCGTCTCACCATGCCACCCCCAACCTCGCGTCCCTCACATGCAGCGGCAGCTGCCAAGCCATCTGGTGGCCATCGCAGCAGGCCATCTGGCTACCTTATGCCTGGCACTCCTGTGGCACATGCAGGTGCACGAATGATGTTCAGTGGTGCAGCCATCAGTGGCCTGGCTGCGGGTGGTGGCAAGGATGTGATGGGTCGTGCACGTCCTGAGACAGTGAGTATGGCTAGATTCTGCACAAATCAAATCTACTTGCCTGGATCCTAGGACATGCAGCGTCATCACCACATATCCGTTATGTCTTGTCCGTGCTTCTTTTGTTTTCATCTGTTCCTGTGCAACACTTGATCCACTTGTTCGTGCCAGGCGGTATGGCCAGAGGATGCACCTGCTGAGCTCCACTTGATGGCTGCACCTGCAATTGCCGCACCTCCCAAGCCTGAGAGTCTGCAGTACACTGGTGTGGCCCATGAGGCAGATGCAGACACCAGCTGCCATGACAGCCTTGAGGCCGTGCCGCTGTTTGACCCTCAATATGTGCCCTGGCCTGTGCGGAAGCCTGAGGAGGATGAAGAGTGATGATGGTGGGCATGCGCTACGACTGGTGTCACTTCCTCTCGACTGTTTGTATGCTTGTAGTTCCCCAAATCTCCCTCAGTGATCCATTTATCTTGCATTAAATGACTTGGAACCTGATATGCTGTGTGCGTGGCTGTTCTGATGTCCTGCATGCTTTGTACCAACATGTGCACATACACCAATGCAAGGGTTTTCATCTGGATAGTGACAATTGTAACATAGTTCCCACATCGTGATGCCAAGCAGCAACAGGGGCCTGCATATCCAGCCATCTACACGAGTGGCAGCTGTTTGCTTTCAGTCAGCAGGTGCAATCAACCCTTGACGCTCTTCCCTGACTTTTGGCTCTGCATGCTGCGCAATACATTGATGACGTTGGGGGCGCCACTGGCTGCCAGCTCTTCTGTCATGCTCGCCAGGCGTGCATTGGCCTTAGCAATTGTGTCTGACAGCACCATGTACTCCTTCTTCAGGTCCTCAATCTCAAATATCAGGTGCTCCTTTTTGTCCTTGTGGATCTCAATGTCCTCCAGCAGTGCAGCGTTCGTGATGAACACGCTGCTCTCCTTGATGCGCCGCCCTTTTTGACGCAGTGTGTCCCGCTGCGCCTTGGCCTTGCCCAGCTTGTCGCGGCGCTCGGACAGCACCGTGTCCAGCTCCTCCAGCTGCTTGGCCAGCCCTGCATTCTCCTTCTCAATGAACTGCAGCTTCTCGCGCACGTGTGTCAGGATCTGCACCGTGGTGGTCGTCTTCTTGCGCAGCTTCAGAAGCTCCTCGTTGCGCTCCTCAATCTTTTCGTTCAAGCTCTGGTTTTCTATTTTGAGCTGCTCAAAGTCAATCAGGTGCAGGCCCTCTGCCAGCTCCTCCTTCTGGCGGAGCGTCTGCTCAATGCGTTTCAGCTGGTTGGACAAGTGGATGTTTTTCAAGCGCACACGCTGCACCTCCTCCTCCTTCTCTTGGTCTGCAAGGGCAGGAGCACCAGCAGGGACAGGGCCGCTTGAACCATGCACGTGCGGTTTCACCTGCCAGCTGTCTGTCGACCTTCCTCATGCCCTGCAGCAGTGGGCACATCAAAGGCCCTAGCCGGGCCCAGCAGGTCAACACCATGGTCATGAACAGTGCCAAGATCAGCCCCAGCACCCACCCTCTGCCTCCATCTGTGCCAGCAGCTTCTCGCTGATCGCGCGCCCTGTTTTCGAGTGCTCCGCGCTCTTGGCCACCTCCAGACGGAAATGCTTGTATGCCTTGGCAATGTCATCCGCCCGCTTGATACGGTCCTGTGTGTGGGTGCAATGCAGGTGGTTTGGTGCACAAACTTAGGCACCGGTAGCGCCAACAAGTTTCACAAAACACAGCAGTCAACTGCAGCAATACAGCAGGTGTTCCGTCACAAGCCAGTCCACGCCCAGGGTACAGTCATGACAAGGGTCTGCCTTCACTATGAGGGCCTGGTGCAAGTGGTCTCACACCTGCACTGGTAGCGCCCACCTGCACAGTATGTGCTCTTCACACGATCAGTCATGTTGCAACAGCTGCCCCCGTGGCCCCCGCGCACCTCAAGCGTGGATTTCATGCCAAAGATGGTGGACTGGTAGTGTGCCTCCACGCGGTCACGCTCTTCCAATGTGTCCACCCACTGCTTCAGCGACGACCGGTAGCGCGTAGCCACACCATCCAGCTTGGACATGTCACGGTTCACCATTGGCCGCCCCTTGTTGCGGAAGTCCAGCGCAAGACGCACCTGTTGTGTGGAGGGGTGCGAGGTGGATCACCACAGCTGGAGCATCAGTGCAAGGGTCAGTGGTGGCGGCAACGATCGCTGGCGCTACGTATGTGGCTTCGTTTGCAGCCAGCACTACAGAGAGCAGACCAACAGTACTGGTGTGTACACTGTTTCCTCAGAGTGCCACTACACCAGCACAACCTCACGCAACATACTGCCCCACCCACCTTCTTTTGCAGCCCCTCGTTGGCATCCTGCAACCGCGCCTGCTCTGCCTGCGCACGCTCAATCAGCTCCTCCACTGTGGGCCCCATGTCCACCTCCTCCTCCCCCATGTCGTCCATGTCATCATACTCCTCTTCCTCCTCCTCATCCACGCGCTCCTGCAGGTCGTGGGTGTTGCAAGGGGGGGGTGAGAGACCAGGCTCTACCATGCTGTCCATGTGCCTCTGTCATTGCCTACCAGATTGGTAAGGCCCAAGCAATGGACCAGGCCTGTTGGCACGGCCCAGCAGTCCCTAAACCAAAATTGCGTGAGTGCATAAGCAGTGCATAACAAGCCACGCAACGCAAAACACACAGAAAAGCACCTCACAGTTTCATCCCTGCCGCCTCACCATGAAATCATCCTCAAAGCCCTCAATCTCCTGCGCAATGGCCGCTGAGTTGGGTCTTGAGCCACGCAGGTCCATCACTGCGCTGGCTGGCCGTGATGTACGTGAGGAGGCTGACCGTGACCGTGCAGAGAGCATCTCTTGGAGCCTGTTGGGCATAGGCATGTCCTCGTCAATGGGCCCTAGCCCCCCTTCATCGTGCCCTGGTAGCCCACTGGGCATGCCGCCGTCATCCCCAGGGTATGCGTCCATGCCTATGCCCATGCTGCCCTCGTCGCCATGCTCGCCGTACACACCGGCATGGTCATCATGGTGGCCTTGCTCGTGTGGTTCGAGCCCCTGATCCATGCCCTGCACATGACATGGGCACATGGTACACACCCACTCCCGTTGGCAAGTACACCAGTATTGACTTTCAGAAACGCTGTTTCTGGGCATGCGTCAGGTCTTGTGCACACCTGCCTGTACTTTCTGCCATGTACACTTGCAGATGCATTCTCATGGTCTCACCATTGTCCCAGCCAGCAAACCCGCGGCCTCTCCATTATCACCCTCTTCCAGGCCGGATATACCAGCTGCATCTTCTTGCTCTTGACCAGCTGCAGCGTGCTCTGATAAATCACCGCCTGGTGTGACGGGCTCATGCTCTTGGAGCTCCTCACCACCGACGTCAGCCTGCATTTTACATTACGCCGTGTGCTGAGCCATGCGCTCTTGGCTTGTACTAAGGGACCGTGCTGGAAAATCGACATACGATCGTGCGAGTAAACCTGCCTGAATATCCAGTTGCTCTTCAGCCATCCCTTGGCTCTACAACATTATCGCCCTTCTAAGTTACTTTGATTCGGGGATAAGTAATTTTTGTCTCGACAGCGCTATTGCTAGTGCGACGCTATGAATTTGCAAAGCAACCAAGGCGTGCAAGTCCCTTCGTTGGCGGTTGGGATGGTGGTTGAACGACTTGCATTTGTCTTCCGCGTTCATCGTGATCTCTCATGCTGGTTGACTGAAGGTTTTAGCGTGTTTGGACGCCTCAGGAACGGTCAGCGATCTGCGGCCAGCATGGGGTTGGGGCAATGGCTGATGCGCGTGGTCTATGGCGTAAGTATACATGTTTGATCAATACTGTCTCAAAGGCAGCTGTTTTCCTAACAACCCTTGTGCCACTAATCGGGTGCAGGTGGGGGGCATTGCAGGCTTGGCTGTTGCCTTGCTGTACGTGTTCCAGGAGAAGCTGGTGAGTGTGTGCATCTGTTGCATCATGTGCGCGGACACATGTCTTGATGAGCATACCATGCACAATTTCTGCATGCATCTGCTGCCTGCAGCTGTATGTGCCCAGGATTCCAGGTGTGCCAGATGACTATTCAATACCTCCTGACCGCTATGGGCTTGAGGCAGAAGTGAGTGCATCTGAAGCGTGTGCACACAGCTGTTCGTGCACTGACACTGTTGCTGAGTGCTTGAAAGTGGCTGCCTGCCAAAGCACAGACAGATGACTCACATGCATGCCTATGAGATATACCACACCTTCTCAGCACATGCTATGTTTGTCCATCCTGCCGCCTTGACCAGGACGTGACCATCACTACCAAGGATGACGTGAAGCTGCATGCATGGATGCTGTACTTGCGCCGCTGGAGCGCCGAGTACATGCGCAGCCGCCCCGTCATCCTGTTCTTCCAGGAGAACGCTGGCAACATGTCGTTCCGGCTGCCGTTCCTGCGGCTCATGATCCAGCGCCTCGACTGCCCCGTGTTCGCAGTCAGGTGGGCTGCACCTGCATGGCCAGCATGCTTGTAAGGAGAGGGGTGCCAGGGACTGGCATGTAATGGAAGGAAGGGTTTGGGCGAGGGAGGGCGCACTGCCTCTCAGCTCTCTGCCACAGCAGCGAGGGCTCTGATGTTGCCACGAGTGCATGTTATGTATGACGCATGGGCTGCCGTCCAGCAACATGCCTCAGTCAGTGCGCCTAGCTATCCTGCGTGCTGCTGCCAGTGCTCCTGTCCTGCACTGGACCTGCTGCACATGGGCTGCACAGGGCTGCCAAGCATTCCCCTGCTTCTGTGCTCTGCTCCACGCACAGCTACCGCGGCTACGGGCTGTCCACAGGGCGGCCGACTGAGAAGGGGCTGCAGGAGGATGCGCGCGCCGCACTGGAGGCCCTTCGCGCGCGCACTGACGTCGACACATCGCGTGTGGTGGTGTTTGGGAGGTCGCTGGGGGGTGCTGTCGCGATCCACCTGGTGGCGGCTGCACAGGATAAGGTGCTGGGCTGGAGCCAGCTGCTCAGCGCTTTATGCTTGTTGTTACGCTGTGCTTAACCCCTAGGTACATGACCAGCTGCCAGGCGCGTGGCCCATGCAAGTTACCAGGTGCGCGCGTCCGTTGTGCATACAGGTGGCAGGGCTGATGGTTGAGAACACATTCACTGGGGTGGAGGACATGGTCGCGCGCGTGGTGCCACCGCTGGGGGCCGTCATCGGCACTGGGAAGCCGCTCAACTTCCTGGTCACCAACAAGTGGCGCAACATTGCAGTGCTGCCGCGCATCACGCACGTGCCGCTGCTCATGCTAGTGTCAGGGCAGGTGCGCACGCTGTGGTGGCCATGCTTGTGCCTGGGCACCTGTCAGAGGGCTGCCTCCAGGCCGCTGTTGTTCATCTTTTTGTGCGCTCTCTTGTTATGGCTCAAGCTGTCAAGGGCTGTGATGGTGTGCTGCGACAGCTGCCTGCACAAACGACTGCAACTGTGTCGTATGCCACGTTCACCGACCGGTCAATGGCCATTCACTTCACCTTGCTGTCGTGCAATGTGCGCAGGACGAGATGGTGCCCTGCGAGCAGATGTACAGGCTGCATAAAGTGCAGCGCTCAGTACACTGTGAGCTGGCTGAGTTCCCTGCGGCCCACCACATGGATGCGTATGACGTCAGCCCTGAGGCGTACTGGGGTGCACTCATGCGCTTCATGGCAGCTTACATTGAGAAACTGTGAGGCGGACGGGCCATTGAGAGCATCTCAGGTGGAGATGACTGCATTGGGTGATAGCATTGGACCGGTGTTCTATGTCCCAAGCACACTTGCACATCAAGGGGCAACCACACACAATGAGCTTGTTACCGTGCTGGCTGCAGCGGCCGCCGCAGACATGTGTGTGCGTGTGTGTGCACGATGGGGCCGGGGGGCCTAGCCCTGGTGGCTGAGACGGGGGTGTGGCAAGGCGCTGTGATGTAACACTTCGCGACTTCATCCATGGCAGCCAATGCAGCCTGAAAACAGCGTTTCAGCGTTCATACAGTTCAAGCCTCAGACAGACCGTTCAAACCTCAGACTGAGAATTCAAGCCTCACGTATCCTTCAAGTGCTCAAAGTAGCGCATACAACATGTTGCGGGTGTCCAAGGGTCTATCGCGCGCCAATGCTCATGCCTGCACCGGCACCTTCTTGTGGCCCGGGCACATACCGCACGCCTTCCTGCAGCTGGCCAGCATGAACGCTGGATTCTTCTCACACTCCCCAAAGAATGCCCACTCGGTGCACTGCTCGTTCTCGTCGCCACACTCACCTGGCGCCAGCTTGGATGCGACCTTGGGTGGCTTCCTGCGTGGCCACATGATGAGGCAGGGCAGGGCAGGTGGGTGGGGCGGTAACGGGGCAGGTGGTGGGCACAGCTGTGGCCTCACGGAGCGGCGGCTCGCAGCGAGGATGGTGCCACATGCACACATCACAGCCCATGGATTGGCGCTCGCCAGCCACACCGCCACCACAGCCGTGCACCCAGCGCCCCGCCCCACCCGNNCCCCCCCCCCCTGCTCGTCTCATCCTCTACATACTGCTCAGGGTCCCCCAGGCTTGACACACTCACTGGAAAGGCCCCACGTGGATCCACTTGGTGGCGCTCCACTTGTTGCCACCGGTGGTGGGGCATGACCCATGCAGCGAGGTGTTGTCCAGTGAGCCATCAGGCTTGAGGGAGTAGAACAGCAGCGCGTCGCCACGCACTGCCTTGACGGCCAGACCGCGCTTGGCGCACTCGGACCACTCGTTGCCTGCGGCGGGTGCGAAGCAGGGTAATGCCCATCCCTGGCACCAGGCACATGCGCACGCTTGCGACTGGTACATCAAACCACATCCAGACTACATGCCTAACCCGCCCACCCANNCCCACCCTCCCCGCCGACCCCGAGGCCTGAGGTTCCCCTACCTGAGACCTTATGATCTGCGTTGGGGAACACAGTCTCACCGCCCTCCTCCACAGTGGTGCTGTGCGCAGCAGTGTCGAGGCATGGAGGAGCATCAAGTCATAACGCAGCATGTTTCAAGGCAGGAGCACATCCGCAGCGGCACAGTCACCATTTTCATGCCAGGGACCCTCCATGCCACACGTGGTCGAGCCGCACAGCTGAGCCAACATGGTCAACAGTAGTCAACAGTGCACTGACACAATATGCCACTCACAGGTACATGAGCACTGTGACCACACGCTGGCCGCCATTCTCGGGGCGCGCGTTGAGCTGGTCATGGAAGTAGTCATAATGCGGCTCGTACTTCTGGCCGTCGTGGTAGTTCAGGATCTGCAGGCCTTCCTGGTTGTCTGCATGTTTCAACGAGCCGACAACAGCACAATGTGCGGGAAGGGAAGGGAAACAGGACGCATGAGACTCATGCACAGCCAGCGTCAGACAGTGCCATGCACCATTCAGTTGGGCATGCAGCAGAACAGCACAGCAGGCACGGCATGGTCACATGGCCTGACCCAGCCGCCCGCTACCACCTACCACACAGCCTGGCACTCACCAACAGGGATCATGGACACCTGCGCCACGCGCTTCTCTATCCGTGCAATGATCTCGTCCTCGGCCTTGGCAAAGAATGTGCCTGAGGTGGGCAAGGTGGGCAGTGCCCAGCAGCATATGAAACCAGCATCAGCGGTGCTGGCTGTTGCGCGCTAGCAACAAATCAACGGTGCTGCAAGCTGCCAGTTGCACACCTGTTGATGTGCGGATCTGGCTGTCCACACTCTTGCCCGACTGATTATCCACAACAGCTGACTTCTGCATGCGGGGCTTGGCCTGCGTGTGGCGTGCATGCCGATGAACCATAAAGGAGCTTGCAAATGGCAGTGCATGGCCCCATGTGAAGAGGGCGGGTTACCAGCATTCTGTCTTGCCGTTGCATACCTTGTTGATGAGGTGGTCGCACTCCTCATCTGACAAGAAGTTCTTCAGAAGGAACGCCCTGGGTGACCAGGACAGATGGATCACCTCCCCTCGCCACTCCTCCTGCGGGTTGCAAGCGCAATAAGTGCGTTCACAGACCAGAACCAAGGAGCTGCTTGCGAAGTCCAGATCGTCACTCCAGAACTTCAGTTGCAAGTGCATCCGTATCCTTGCCTTGAGTTCACCAAAGCCCACGGTGTGGCCAGTGCCCGCAATAGCTCCTTTGGGCAAAGTCTCTGCTGCAGCAAAAGCTAAGCTTGCCACAAGGAGCAAGGGTGCTGCAAACCTCGACATTATGGCGTAAAAACGTAATACTGCGTGTTTCGACTCCTCAGAATGCACGGGGCTCCCTCCCCCAATAGTTCTATGCACCTCGCGAGGACATTCAAGCTTTTAAAAATCAACTTGCAACCCAAGATGCGGCGTGGGCGTGATCTGCGGACACCTCTGTCATTACACTCTGAAAAACTTATGAAGTTTTGCGTGTGCAGGCTCTATTCATACAGCAGAGCAATGGCGCTACCTCTGAATCTGTGCCGGGCACCTGCAAAGCACCACTTCAACCGTTGTGCAAAGCACCCTGTACACGAAGCTTTTGTGTGTAAAGCATCATGGAATCCCACTGAATGCTCCATAGATATTGGCGTTCAGGGTTTTGTTGCTGGAGTTGTGGGTGCCCTGGCAGTAGCCATCAGCACACCATCGCTTCCTGCATTAGCTGCCCCTCAAGAGACACGTAAGTGCAGAGCGTGCGCTTGTTGACAGCATTGCATGAGGGATTTCGGGAATCACGGAATGTGCTTGTCCCCTGCTTCTGCAGCATCCTTTCAGACCGTGCCAAGCGGGGAGGTGAAACGCGTTGTTTCCAGCTCGCTGTCAAGGCTTGTTCGCGCTGCTGAGACGCTGAACATGTGGGTGCATCTCCCCATGAACCCTCCATGTCCCTGCGGACAGCCCGCCTTTGTTTGTACAGTTGTGGTTTGAGCTGCATGCGTGTGCCGCTGGCTGCTTCCATGCACAGGCATACGGGTGTGCTGGTAACCTTGAATGAGCAGATGGAGGCACAGGATAGCCCCAGCCCAGATTCGAGCCATGAGGTGCGCAGCTGACACACTGCATCGACAGTTGGTGCTACGTTTGCGCCCCTGTCAACCAGCTGTGCAGGATCACTTGCAGACTTGCCTGTTGTTGTTGTGCATAAAAGCGCACATCGGCCGGCAAAATGTTGACTTCAACGAGAAAAGAATATGCTGGCGCTTGATGCAGGTGGCACAGGCGGCCAGCCTGATGTCTGCTGATGCTCTGGTGCTGGCTAAGGCAAGCTGCATATCTGTATTATGATGAAAATAGGTTGAAGTTGTTGACTTGTTGTATCAGTGCTACTGTGCCTGTGATGCGCTTACATTAGGGATACTGCACCCTTGCACATGATGTCAAGCAACTGCCTCCTGCTTCAGCGCATACCCGCCTTCTGCTGCGCAACATGCTGTTCAGGAAGCAAACCAGCTGGCAGCATATGAGGCAGTGCCGGACATGGAGAAGCGGCTGGCGCTGCAGATCTATGAGGCGGCCAAGCTGCTGTCTGTCATTGCTGCCGAGCTTGCGGAGCAGGAGGCAGCACATGCAGCAGAGCTGCCACAGGCTGAGGTGCCGTCTGTGCACAGCAGCTCGTAAGGCGCACGCACCCTCACTTTCTGCCATTTAATGATGTATTGTGCGTGGTTGTGCTGGGATCACGAGTGTGCAGGGCACGAGCAGGTCATGCGTAGAATAGGCCTGGGGCTACGAGTGCATCAGAGCACAATGATGAATTTGTGTGGCAGCATGCTGGCTGACCCCAATGATGCAGTATTTCTTGGCTTCCTGATTTCCAAACATTGCGCACGCATGTATTTGCTTGTTTGAGCACCCCATTGATGGCTGATCCGTGCATTAGGGATGGCTTGTTGAACAGGAGGTTCTGCTGGTGATCATGCAGAGGCACAGTGCTGTTAATGGATCAAGCGCTAGGTGCACTGGCACTTGGGCTGAGGAAGCTGATAGTTTGAGAAAACTCTAATAACTATGATTGGCCTGTGCAATGCAATCACGCTGCCCTGACCGCACGTTTGCAGTGGGCTTGCCTCTACTTTCCTGTGGATGCATCTGACTCTCATTGTTTGATTTTTTGATCTGGATTGGCAGCAAGATCTGTTGATTGTCACACTTGTTACAATTGGGGACCCTTTCTGTTGATGGCTGTCTTTTCAATTCCCACCACAGGATGCCCGCATCATGCGGAATTAGTGGTATACTTAATACTTTCATCAATCGTGGCTTTGCATGAGATTCAGGTGCGCTTTCTTTGTTGGAGAAAACATGATGTAACAACACTTCGGATCATCGAATCTGTGGCGCATGCGTTAGCGCCTGTTTGTCTGCCTCCAGCAAACCCTAAACTCAACCCTGGCCCGTTCGGATTTGGTAGAACTGCACTCGCGGGCCATCATGGGCATCAGAAGCACTCATGCCAATTAGTCCATCGTACGATTGGGACCAAACAGAAGTGGCTCTGGAGGTACCAGCCAGATCGCAAACGCGCTATCTGTCTTTTAACTGACTCACACTGAAAAATGTTTTGGTTGCATCTTTGTTGAAACAGGTGCGGGTAGCACTTCCAGGGGCCACGCGGTCCAAATCGGATGTGTTCGCCACAGACTGTTTGATCAAGGTGAACTCTTCGCCATACTTACTTCTGATCGACTTATGGGGCGAGCTGGACGATGCTAGGAGTGCGGCCACACTGACAGCCGACGGTGTGAAATTTAAGCTCTACAAGGTGCGGTTTCTTGTGTGCGCATACTCCCTGCATTCTGTTCTAAGGCCGATCTAGGGCTGTTGACGCGGACCCATGCGAACCATGGGCCCTGAAATGCAAGGCAAGCTTGATTGAGTTGATGGTAGACACCAGGGTGCCTGCCTGTGCCATGTGGTGTTACATGCATGCAAGCTTCGCATGTGTCTCACCTCCCCTGCGGTTCGTGTCCCAATTTGCAGAAAGAACCTGGGCTGTGGCCCCGTCTGGAGTGGGATGGTGGGGACAAGGCAGCTGCCACAGCAAGGCGCAATGCATCTATTGACCGGGCACATGCCCGTCTGGCTGCAGCACAGAAAGCGAGGCAGGAGGCCAAGGCAAAAGAGGAAAAGTGGGTTATAAAGCAGCATTTATTGACCATAACGCATGCATCGTGATGTGGCTGGACGCGCTGGGCGCATGAGTGTACACTGTACAGTGCATGAGAAGAAGCTGGTTTTCATTCGTTGTGTGCAGAGCTGCAGTGGACCGGCAAATTGAGGCAGAGCGTGCCAAGCGCGCAGAGCTGGAGCGAGCCAAGGTGTGAAGGGTGTGTGGAGGACTCACGATGCCCTGACTTTGGCCACGGCTTGTGTAATGTTAAGGTGCATTGGGCATGCTGCCTGTTTGAGCACTGCGTACTGATATGCAGAGCACAACCCATATGGTGTGCCGCTCCCAGGGCGCTGAGCTGGAGTTGGAGCGTGCAGATCTGGCCGCATGGCAGGCAGGGCTCAAGGGACCAGCCCAACAGGGAGATGAGTCAGACTACGAGTCAGATGGGGAATGTGGTGAGGGAGAAACAAGCAGCACAGAGAAGGACGGAGGCCGACCAATGCCAGACCATCCCGATTACTATGGACGTGGGTGGCGCCCATCAGGAGCTAAGGATGGAAGCAGTCAGCAACAAAAGCGAGCCACCAAACACAGCAATGCGCTGCTGGCCTTGGAAGAGGATGACAATGAACAAGGTGGGGAGGATGCAGGGGGTGCGGGAAGCAAGGTCGAGGCAGGACAGCAGCTTGCTGGTGCTGCAGTCGTTGCAAGCAGCACCACAGCAGCCACAGCAGCAGCGGCAGCACGCAAGGCGGCCGCCAAGGTGCATGAGGAGAGTTTTGTGCCACTGCCACCACCCCGCATCACAATGCAGCCCGTCAAGGTGGAGTTCACAGCACTGGAGATGCCGGGGCTGCCTGCACGGTTAGTCCCTGCCCATGTCAACGGATCAACACTGCAAGCATGGTCATTGTGGCAGACCTGCCCACCACAGCCCAGGCTGCACTGTTTATCCACAACCACTGCCTGCGCCACTCATGTCATCTGTGCGTGCAGTGAGCAACGTGAAGAGGAGCTGCGCGCATACAAGCGCAGCATCGCCAAGGACAAGGTAATCCAAGGGCATAGTGGATTTGCTGGCCGCATGCTGCTGGCGCACAGCACTCATTGGTACACGTTCACGCAGACATCCTGCGTCCTGTTGTCGTTGCACTGCGCTTCGCCGTGCTGCGCACACACTGCAGGAGCTGCTGGCTGACAGTGCAGATGTGGGCGACCGCCAGCCGGCGTTCTTGAAGGACAAGGGAGACGCAATGTATGCGCAGGGCAACTTCCAGTGAGTTTGTCGGCTTTGTCCATGGTGGATGGGCTATGGACCATTTCTATGCATTTGGTGTTCAAGAACACCCTGGGCTTTAGCAGTGTGGTACTGGGAGTTTGCGATACCATGCACGGGTGTATCGCATGCCAGGGTCATCATGTGTCACCGTGGCCACTCCCTCATTTCCTTCTGCTGATTGGAGCATATGCTGCAGGGGCGCAGTGGCCGCGTACTCACGCGCCATCCAGCTGGACGACAGCGCACCCCCTCTGTGGTCCAACCGCTCGGCTGCACATCTCAAGCTGGGCGCGTGGGCAAGCGCAGAGGACGACGCTTCGCGCGCACTGGAGCTGTTGCGCGCACGCGAGCACAGGTCTGCGCGGGATGGCCTTGGGAGACGCTGCTGCCACAGCACTGTGTGCGGGCGGGTCGATGAGCGGGGCCGCGCGCTGCAGCGCAGTGCATGGATGCATGCACATCCCGCCTGAATGCCTGATGGTGTTGTCCAACTCATGCTGTGGTGGCGTACTGTGCGGTGTACAGGTTCACAGCTGGCAGTGACGTGCCCCATGAGGAGGCAGCCAAGTGGCGCACAGCCCTGGTGCGCGCACTGGTGCGGCGTGCACAAGCACGCGTGGGGCAAGGCCGGCACGCTGAAGCACTGGCCGACTATGAGGAGGCTGCCAAGTACGCGGCAATGCTGCACCACCTGGCCTTCCCCTGTTCATCCGCATGTGCATAAGCCATCCACAAGCCCACGTGCCCCAGACTTGGTGCAGCACTGCAGGCTCAACCACTGTCACTGGCGCACTGGGGCATAACTGCTCAGCCCACTGGCCACTGCGCTGTGTGCGCGCCCCACAGGTACGACCAGGGCCGCACGCCTGCGCTGGCTACAGACATTGAGGAGCTGCGCACGTCGCTGGCCCCTGCAGATGCCACCACGCTCAGGTAGGCCGCCTTGGCACAGCTCACGGCAATGCTCTATTGAAGGAAACGTGCACACATTCCACTGAGTTGGCGGTGCACAGCACCTCCTGCGCCACACCTTTCTCCTGTGCAGCACGACGTCGACTCTGTTGCTGAGCATGTGCACTCCTGGTTGCTCTGCAGGCAGCGGGGCAATGCACGGTTTGCTGCTGGTGACGCAGCCGGTGCTGATGCAGCATTCACCGCACTGCTGGGCCTGCCCCGTACTGCTGTGCCAGGTGAGTGGATGGCTTGCCAGTTGCCACAGTGGCCGCTGCATCTAGTTGCAACTGCTGCACCCTCTTGCCCTGTTGGTATGCTCTTCTTCAGCAAGCAATAAAGATGTACACATCAACACATGTCCTTAAACAGTCGATTTTCTATTTGCATCATGTGAACCTGGTTGCAGACGCTGAGCGTGTGGCTGCACTGAGCAACCGTGCAGCCGCCCGGCTGATGCTGGGCCAACTGGCTGGTGCAAGTAAGCTGAAACCATGCAAGCTCAGTCAATCTTGAATGTGACTTTGGATTGTCATGAGGGGCGTCAAAGGGGGACTGAGAAGCACACACCTGAAGTTCATTTGTGCTTGCATGCACACAGGTGCGGACTGTGGAGATGGTCTGGCTCTAGCAGTGAGAGGCCTGGTGGCTCATTGCGCAGCACTGCTCGGTGTGGACCTGCAGTCCCTGTCAATGGCAGACACTGCTGTCGCAGCAAATGATGGAGAGTGGGGCATTGCGGCTGCAGATCCAGGCGCCAACATGGCTGGTCTGGCTGCTGCAGCGTCAGCACTGGCAACCGCCACGTCAGGGCCAACACGTGGTGCGGCGCTGGCATGGTCTGGTGCAGACAGCGCCCTGTGGCAGTGGGCGGGTGCAGGTGCAAGCCCAGCTGTCAGTGGTGTTGGATCCACGAGCGCAGCTGCTGCTGCTCTGCTGCAACAAGTGGAGCCTTTGGAGACAGGTTGGCATGAGGACACTAGCCAGCCAGTGGGGGCGAGCACTGTGTGTGGTGCAGCGGCCGCAAGGGTGGCAGGGGCTCCATGTCAGGGCGCGCGCGTGCGTCTGCTGTCCATTGCACGGTTGCTAGCACGGCGTGGTGCTGTCAGAGGCCACGCTAAGGAGTACAAGGCCGGGGCGGCTGACTACAGGTGAACGGACATGGAATGCCAGGCCAACAGCACTCATGTCACTGTCTGAGTGGGGGACTGTGTACTTAGAAAGTGGATGGTGTCTTGCAACATCTGATGGCTGGGACTATCGTGTTAGCTACACTGTCTGCCTGCACGTGTCCATGCCACAGCCAGCCCATGGTAAATGGCATTATATTGCGCTGCATCTGCAGGTGTGCAGCTGTCTTGTTTGCTGCGCTGGGTGAGCTGGGTGCCAAGGTGGACGGCCTGTTGGCTGATGCAGCTAAGCTGGAAGTGCTTGCACAGGGCCAGGACAGCGCTGCTGGGAACCTCAGCAGCAGCAGCAGCAAGGCCACGGGTTGTCCCCCAACACAGCAGCTGCTGGCCACAGGCATGTCGCAGGAACTCGACGCAGGGGCAGCACATTTGGGACACGCAGGGCGGGAAGTTGAGGCGAATAACCCTGCAATGCTGGGTGATGATGATGTGGACGATTGAGTTCCTGAGCTACAGCCAGGCATTGCCAAAAGCTGCTATGAGCAAGGACGCAGCTAGGGTTTGAGGGTTCAGGTCGAGGGCAGGGGCCACGCACCGTCACGCATCTCTAAGACGGGTTATTGTAAACAAAATTGGGGGACGCTTACTTACAGCCCCATCAAGCATGGCGAAGGGTGGCGGCAAGAAGGGGTTCGTCGCTGCTGCAGGGAAGAAACAAGGGAAGCGTGGGAACGTTGTCTCGGTGAAAGACGTCAATCTAGACGACGATGTATCTGACGACGAGGAGCTGTTGAACAAGAAGGTAGGAGTTCAAGACAGCGCGAAATGTCCGCTTTGGTGCTCTTGGCTGTCCTGCCTTGAGACGGCGGCAGCTCTAGGGTTCACCTGGGATGCTTTTCCTGTGCAGAAGGATGCTTTTGCAGCCCGCAAGGACAAAGTCAGCCTCAACTTTGACGATGATGATAGCGGTGACGAGTTGGATGAGGAGGCGGTGATGGATTTTGGGGGTGCCAGCGACGACGACGAGAGCGGCAGTGAAGATGAGGGTGACGATGAGGGAGAGGACGAGGAGGATGAGGAAGACATCATAGAGGCGGCGCTGCAACGAGGCGGCAAGGCTGCAAAGTGTGAGTGTTGTGCATGCGTTGTGCATGGGCCTGCTGCATGGCGCATGTCATGACGTTTGCGGGTTGTACAACCGCTGCGGCGGGCATCTATAATGCCGCTTGCTTGTCGTCCATTTGTGGCGCGCATCATGCACATTGTCATAACCAAATGCACCCATACCTTCCCATGCTGCTGCAGTGGCACAGCTGGCCAAGGATGTGGGGCGCAAGGTCAAGCTGCAGCGTGGGGAAGACAGTGATGAAGAAGAGGCGGAGGTAGGTGGGGCTGCACTTAAAGGCGGCATGTGCCGAGCTGCACCTGTCAGGCATCAGGCACGCAGGCAGCAGCTGCAGCCGCTGGCGCAGAACATTGGAGGAGGGAGGGCGGGGGCCCTGGGCGCAGGAAGGTGACATGCAGCCAGCCAGTACTGCGTCATCAGCGTGTCTCGAGCAGTTGCGCTGATGTGAGACTGCGCCAGATGGAGCGTCTCTTCTGTTTGCTCAGCAGTGGCGTGCATGTGGTTGGATGCTGGCACTGCAGGCTGATGAGGGCAAGAAGAAAGGGCGCAAGGGTGCTGACGAGGATGAGGATGAGGGCGTGCTTGCATGGGGCGCGAACAAGCGCGGCTACTATGGCGCCGACAGCGAGGTGTGCATGATCAAGCCATGTTGTGCCAGGGAGCACTGTTCCTGTAGCAGTCAGGAGTGCACTGTGTGCTGACACCGGCCCACCACCAGTGTGTGGACATGGCCGCTCAGCTGCAAGCGGTTGGCGAGCAGGGCAATGCATTGGAGGGTGCACAGCGTGGTCGCTCAACAGCTGCCTGCATGGCAACTCGTGTGCGCCACACTTTCCTTGTCTGGTGCACAGGAGCTGGATGACGAGGAGGCTGAGAAGGAGGAGGAGGAGGAGGTGGCGCGGCTGGAGCGGCTGCGCGCGTCAAAGCTGTCGGCCGCAGACTACGAGTTGGATGAGGAGGTGTGGCCCTGGGGTGGGCGTTGGGGTGCCTGCGCGTGTAAGGAGCTGCGGGGGCTAGCGGCATGCTGGCGTGTGTCTGGGTGGGCTGGCATGTGGAAGTATGGTGCAGAGTTTCAGGGCTTGGCACGGCAGCAGGCATGTGTGGTCCCTGCCCATCTACCGCATGCCAAGGGCTGATCAAGAAACACGGCCACATCACCTATGCGGTCGCAGGAGGGGGACGAAGAAGAGTCGGAAAGTGATGAGGAGGACGAGGAGGATACCATGGAGGCAGCAGCCAAGCAGGTGCGGCAGAGTGACAGGCGTGTGAGGCCGTGTGCTGGTGGTGCTCCACATACGTACACACGTCCGTAGTAGCATATCAGGAAACATGTGGTGTGCTTATCTGTGCAGCTGCATCACCTCCAGCACGCAGGTACTCATGCCATCGCATGGTGTGCATGTCGTGTGTTGCGTGCGCGCACAGGCGGCAAAGGGCGGCAAACAGAAGTCCAAGGCTGGTGCTGTGGAGGTGGAGGAAGTGGAGAAAGACCTGGGTCAGTGTTTTTTTAGATTTTTACTGATCCTTCATGATCTGCTGAATTGAGGCTTAACACCTGTGCTGAAGCTGGCCGCAATCAGCACAGCACACCGGAGCGGGGTTCGCTCGCGCTCAAACACTTGCCAACTGGCTGGGCCTGCGCACAGCTGCTGTACTGTTCCGAGCCTGCGGCGCCCCAGCTCATGCTGTGTCAGACTCGTGTGACCGGTGCAGGCGCACTGGGTGAGGGGGCCAAGGAGGCCGCGCTGCTGGCTGACGCGCCTGAGCTGCTGGCGCTGCTGGACGACCTGCGTGGTGCGGTGGAGGAGGTGCGGCACCGCACGGGCCCACTGCTGCAGGAGGTGCGCGGGTCACACGCACACACAGCGGACCTGAGTGTGACGTCAGCGCTGGGAGTAGCAACCTGGGGGCAAGATCAGCCTCGGGGGGACGTGTGCCTCGTGTCTTGTTGGCACACAAACGGCTACCCGGGCATGGACTGGCTGGTGTGCCAGTCAACTGGGAGCAGCACCGCCCATCAAAGTTGGCAGGATACCTGCCTCTCACACACACACACACCGACACCTGCAGGTTCGTGCTGGGCGGCTGGCCACACCCGGCGGTCTGTCGTACCTGGAGGCCAAGCACCTGCTGCTGCTGCAGGTGGGGCCTGGAGCCAGCAGCTGCATGTGTGCACCTGGCCACCTGATGCTGGTCCTGCTGATGGGGGGTGTGGGTGCTTGGGATGGCAGATTCCAGACATCGGTCATGCCACGCCCTGCAAGCTTCTCTCGTTGGCTGTTGGCTTGAAGCACTCTTTTCAAAGCCTGCTGGTCTGATCCTCCGCATCGAGGCAGTGTTTCGGTGCTCCTGTGCATAGCCAAGTCCTCAGCGCTCCTATTCCTGTGTGTTGAACTGCGCAGTATGCTGCCCACATCACCTTCTACCTGCTGCTCAAAGCCGAGGGGCGGCCAGTGCGTGACCACCCAGTCATCCACAGGTGGGTGGGTCCAGACTGGCATGGTGTCGCCAACATGTTTGCGTGTGCATAGCCGGCCTCACCTGCACTTATTCCAGCCATTCAGCTGCCCACGAATGCTAGCCGCATGGGGCTTGCGTGCGGAACCCCTGGCTTCACCTTGTCGGTGATGTGCTGCAGGCTGGTGGAGCTGCGCGCATACCTCGAGAAGATCCGCCCTATCGACAAGCACATGAGCTACCAGGTGCGAGGGCCGCATGCTTGCAAACGGCGCGACATGCCAGCGGAGGGGGATTGGGGGATGGGCGGGGGCTTTACTACCTCAGCTGACTGTTGTTTGTTATGATGTTATCATCAGGGTGATGCACCCCAGGACCCGAGTGGCATATTGGCACTGCTTATTGGTACAGGTTGAGAAGCTGCTGCGTGCGGCACGCGCCGCGAAGGAGGCGGAGGGCAAGGGGCAGGGCGCGGGTGCAGATGGAGAGGACGCGGACGGGCCGGGCGCTGGGGCGGATGCGCATGCGGGTGCCCTGGACGAGACGGCGTACGGGCCGCGCCCCTCACAGCTTGCGCCACGCGCGGGGAGTGGCGCTGGTGCAGCAGGCGGTGGAGAGGCAGCGGGAGGGAAGCAGCGTGGCAGTTTGTCAGAGCGCGGGGGTGGTGATGGTGTGTACCGCCCGCCCAAGCTCAACCCAGTGTCCATGGACGGGTGGGTGCGCGCGCCGCTGCTGTTTTACTGCTATGACCGTCTTGCTGCATTGCGCTTTGAACACATGATGCGATTGTCATGTTGCTGTGGTCCTGCACAGCTCCTGTTATGCGCCGGTACCCAGTTGCGATGCTCCCAAAGCATGGCATGCACGGCTGCAGACCACCACAACACGCGCACACCACGACCCTCCACCCGCACGCGCAGGGATGACGAGCGCAGGCGCGGCAAGGCGGCGCGTGACGAGGCGCGCGCGGCGTCCG
>QAXD01000013.1:2373491-2527981 GCA_004335575.1 Haematococcus sp. NG2 | reverse complement strand
CGCAGGCGGCGCGCGTGGCGGCAAGCGGCGGCGCGGGGCCGCAGGCGAGGAGGACGACTTCTATGTGCACGCCAAGGAGACGGCTGACGCGCGGAAGCGTGCGCGCGAGGCGGACCACCGCGCACCTGCGCTGTTCCCGCCCCTGCCGGATGAGGAGGCCGGCAACAAGGCGCGCGCGATCACGCAGACGATTGAGAAGAACCGCGGCCTCACGCCGCACAGGTGCGCGCCTTCCCCTCCCCTGCAGCGCAGCCGCAGCACAGCATGCTGCGCCATAGCAACTGGGGCTTTTGCTTGATGCATGTTACGCATACACCACCACTCTGCTGCTGCTGCTGCTGCTGCTGCTTTGTTGGCGACATGGGGTTACCTGGTACCAGGCTAGTAACCCCACCCACGCCCCACCTCTCAGCCTCCACATGTACAATGCTGCACCTGCTGACTCCTCACCATGCGCCCCCTCACCCTCCGCAGGCGCAAGGACCTGAAGAACCCGCGCAAGAAGCACCGCGTCAAGTACGCAGCGGCTGTGGTGCGGCGCAAGGGCGCGGTGCAGGACGTGGGCGCGCGGCGTGCAGCGGGCGAGGGCCCCTCAGCGTACGGTGGTGAGGCAACAGGCATCAAGGCACGCGTGGCCAAGTCACGGCGACTGTGAGCGTGACAGCCCTTGCATGCAGGGTCCTGGTTGTTCGCCATGCTGCAATGTTTGCCCTTGCAGTTGTGAATGTGAAGGGAAACATGACCTCGCATTCCCTGTTCAGGTGTGCTTGTGGTGTGTGTGGTTGCTCGGTCAGCTGAGGGGGTTCTGGGGGCATCGCACGGTAGTCTTAGCCTGTCGGTTGGTGCTGCGCTGTTCAAGGACTGCACTCAGGTGATGCACAGAGAAATGTTGTTTGATTGGTACCACTTGTTCCTTGCTTTCAGTGCCTCAAAACATGTAAGGGACCTCCCACAAGTAACACGGTGCCCCCGACCTCCGCTGTCTCCCTGTCATTAACAGCATCAGGCCCACATCTGACGGAGCACGACAGCTGCTCAAACATCCTCCCCTCTCCAGTGCCGCAGCCTGGGAGCACCATCTTATGAGTAAAAGCACCTGCCACATAGAGTCATATTACAGCTGATAATCCTTCATATTGCCCGGAGCTCCAGCTGTTGCCACCCTCCCACAAGCTCATCATCACAGCGCGAGACAGTCACACATCACATGACAGGGCCGCCGTGCCCAAACACCTGCACCGCCAGCTCCAGCAGCTCCTCATCACTCCACGCAGGTCCTACAAGGCCCAGGCCCACTGGCAGCCCGTGGGCCCCGCCGCTGCTGCTGCCGCCATCGCCACTGCCCCTGGCACTGCTGGTATCAGGCACTGTGGCGCCTGGCACCACCAGCTGAGGCAGGCCTGCCAGCCCCGCCACACATGTGAGGGAGATGAGCGACCTGGGCAGGGGTGTGTGTGCAGGTGGGTGCATCAGCCCTTGCTTGCAGCAACTGCAACCCAGAATGCTGAGCTTAAGGGCTGGAGATGTAGGCCGTACAGCACTTGCGGTTAGCGGAACAGCGCTTGCAGGAGCAGCAGCAGCAGCAGCGGCAACACCACAGCGTAGGCAAGATGCAGTCCAGGCAACCTCCACATCTGCACAACGCACTCACCTGCGCCACGCGTCCAGCTGCGCAGCAGGTGTGCCCACCAAGGGTGCTGGTCCTGGTGCTGCAGGGATGATGAGTACACCATCCTCCCCAAGCAGCTGTGTCACGTGGGCGGTGATTGCCGCCCGCTTGCCACGTGCATCCGCCCACTCCTGTGCAGGACAGCGCGCCACAGGTGCAGTGCAATGGGTGCGGCACGTGTTGTTGGTGCGAGCAGCCACTGCTACTGTGCACTGTTGTGCATGATTTTCATCTGCTTGATTTGCTGAACTGCTGTGTCAATCATGTGCATGACTGCTACCAGTTGCTCTACTCCTACAGCTCATGTAGTCATGTTGTACCATTTTCTCGCAGCCACATAAAGCAGCCCAGATGCAAGCAGACACCCACCTGTGCCGTAATCCGAGACGCCATTTCAAATCGCTCCTTGATGCCCGGCCCGAATTGTGGCTCATGGGACGACACCCATCCACCATGCTCCGCCCAGATCTCACCCGCCTGGTGGTGCGCACAACATGCCAACAAGAAAGTGTCATGCGTGTGGTGCGTGCAGGCTATTGCCGCAGGCCAGCAGCTTGGATGCTGCAAACCAGCAGCTGACACACCACAAGGTACCGTCAGGGTCATGTGAGCATCCATAAGCCAGGTACCTGTGTCACACGAAACACATCCAGCCATGATGTCAGCTCCCCAAGACCCAGCGCCGCCAGTGGCCCAGCCGGCCCCCCTGCCAGCACCACCTCCTCCCATGGCTGCTGGCCGCTGCCAGTGCTAGTGCTGCCAGTGCCAGCGCTGTGGCAGTACGCGGCCAGTGTGCCTGAATGTGCGCTAAAAAATGAACGCAGCGCTGCACCTGCCTCCGGCTGTGCTAGGCCCCACGCGTCAGTGGCCAGCAGCACGCGGCGCAGCTTCCTGTGTGCCACAGAGCTGATGCCGGTGGTGGTGTGTGTGGTGGTGCTGGTGGCAGGTGTGTCAGGGCGGCGTGTGCTGCTGTGGTGGCTCAACAGCACATGGCCGATGTCGGCTAGCAGACGCGGTGAGCGCGCAAACCTGCGGCGACAAACATCAGAGGGACTACGCCGGTCACAACCAGCCCCTACAACAACATCAGAGTTTTCACGGTCAACACCTGGCGAACTTGCAGACTGGTGAATCTCATTAGCCCACTGGGGCTGGGGCCAAACCCATGTGAACAGGCCCCGCACTCCCCACTGCGCACCAGCCGACTGTGTCGTAGGAAGGCGCCAGTGGGCGTGCATGGGCGAGGGAGATGCGGCCATGAGTGGGGCGGTGGCCCCACAGCCCGCAGTACGACGCGGGCACGCGCACAGAGCCGCCCGTGTCACTGCCCAGTGCGGCGTCCACATGGCGCGCCGCCACTGCCGCCTGTGTGCGCACGCATCAGCGCGCAACATGAGTGGAAGGTCGGTTCAGCCCCCACACCATGTCCGCGCTGGCCATGGTGCAACCCGCTGTCTGCCACATGCCACTGCAGCGTCATACGCGTGCACGTGGCTCAGCATGTGCGTTAGCTTGTGTACCCAACAAGCGCCGCTGTCAAACAAACCGTTGGTAACTCACTGCAGAACCCGAGCTGGAGCCGCCAGGGATGCGACCAGGAGCAGCAGGGTTTGCTGGAACCCCATAGTGCACATTCTCGCCTGCAAAGAGATCATGCAACCCACTTGCGTTGCATGCACCAAGGAGCGGTATGATCCATCACGCCGATTACACAGGACGCGCAGAAACATCACAGTACCATATATACGCCCACCCACCGTTGAGCGAGTATGCCAACTCGTCCATGTGGGTCCTGGGCGCGTGAGTACGTATGGAGCAGACCAGCAGTAAGCGTAATCATGCTATGCTTGCGCAGGCAGCATGGAACCCCACGGCATATCCTTCGCTGCGTGATAGCCACCTAATCTGTACACACTTCAAGCTCCTGAACATCAAACTGCACTCCAGGATGCAACAATGCAAGTCTAAGCTATCACATCAGTACATGTAACAGCCAGAGCAGTACAGCTGCACACCACACCTGCCCGTGATGCGTGCACCCGCCTCCAGAAGCGCTGTAATCGGTGGTGCAGTGGCCGTTGCTGTTGGGTGCGTGTCGTGCCACACGGGGTTGCCAAACCCAGTGCTGCAGCCAGGAGTGCATATGGGACAGGCCTGGGCATGTGCGCGGCTGGCAGTTGCTTTACCGCAAGCTGGGCAAAAGAGGAGCAATGTAGGAGCCGTGGTGTTCTCAGCCACTCGTTTGATTGCAGCACTGCCTGCAGCCACACCATCATGCAGGTGTTCGTGCACTGTGCATGCCACCAGATACAGCAACCATGTGAATGCCTCACCGGTGGCCTGCCACATCAAACAGGTCCTTAACAGCCACGCTTACACCAGCCAATGGGCCCTGTGCAGGGAGGAGCAGTGTTGCACCACGGCAGATGAGACGACATGGATGCCCAGCTACACACAGACGGTGTGCTGCCAACCCAGCACAGGCTGTGCCTGAGCATCACGTGGTTTCACCAGTAGTTGCCGGAAACACGCTGACCATGGCAGCACATTAAAAAGGGGGAACAGGCAGCGCCACCTGGGGGTCTCCAGCGACGTCCAGCTGCGCGTCCGCGTATGTAGATGCCCATGGCCCACCTGGCCCCGCCTCACCCACAGGGACACCTGTGCTGCCCCATGCACTCAGCCCTGGCTGGGAACTACCTGCTGCCATGGCCATGCACGTGGCCCTGCGTGCTGCTGCTGATGGCGGGCGCAATCGGGAGGCACGGTCCGGGGACGTGCACGGTGATGCTGCAGCAGCAGGCACTGTGGGTGGTGGTCAACTGCATGCAGCCCAAGGACAGGTGGCACCAGAGCAGCCCAACCCATGTGCGTGGGATGCAACGTAACTGACCACTGCACCCTACACCTCGGAATGCATGGGCGTGCATCAGGTGATGAGTGTGCATGGACCACCCAGTTGCGCGACTGTCGCCTTCCCAAATGTTTAACTAGTTCTAATGATGCTGACAGGGAGCGCACCGACTGAGGATGCAAATTGCCGTCCACACCTCCGCAGTAGCATCGGGCACATCCACCCACGCGTACAATACAACCACAACGTTATCCTCCACGCTCAGACAATGTCCGATCGGCAACCGATCATAGCAAAACCCTGATGTCAAACCCTCATCGCCACATGTCTGCATTTTGTGCATTATGATGTACGGTACATGTACAGTATAACCTTTGGCAAAAGCTGTGTGAACGTCATCAAACTGGTCTTCTATGAAATCCCATGCTGCTTAGTGTGCGTTGATGGCTTGAGCCATGTAAGGGGATCCCCCAGCAGGGTCTGTCCGTGCCATGTGAAGCACCAACCGTGGCGGCAACACTGCCGCATCACCCTCACTCTTCACCACCCGCACCATCGGCAGCTGCCGTGCCTGACCCTCCTCCCACTGCAGCTCCCACCTCACCACCTTACACCCTGCCAATGTTTTGCGGAAGGGTGCAGGTACACCCGTGACGACAACGCGCTCCAGACGCCCTGATGAACGCATGCGCTTCACACGCACAGTGCAGCCGGGGAACAAACCCTCATCTGCCGCGCTGCTGCCCCTGATCTGTACCTGCAGGCATACCCATGCGGCACCGGCACAGTCCCCTCATGTTTAAGTTCTCCCATAGCGATGCAAGGCTGCTGAACTCAAGTTATCACTTGGCACATGCCACATATGACATCACATGCACGGATACACCCCACGCTCTGCCTGGGGCCCATGCCACGAGCAGCAGCCATAACCCGAAGCACATCTGCACGCAGCACATCGTGACTGCTTCACCCACCTGTACCAATGCCTCCCACATGGCACCATCCGGCTGGATGGGGCCTCCCTGCACATCCAGCAAGTCCTTGAACACAGCTAGGGGCATGAGGATGCCGTAGTCTCTGAGGCTGGGCAGTGTGAGCGGCCGCGCATTGGCACACGTCACTGCACCACCCTGCACGTAGGCGGCAGCTGTGCCCCCACTGCCTGCAACACGATCACTGCCTGTGAGGGTAGTTGACTTGCCCGTGCTGCTGGCTGTACTGCGGCTAGCGCCCATGCCGGCAGTACTGGCCGCCGCTGCTGCTGCCACCTGCTGTGAGCCCGCTTCCAGCACGCGCATGCCCCCACCCTTGCCCCGCCCCTGTGGCTGCACCATCTCCACAGTCACCCCGGCTGGCAGTGATGCAAACACGGCCACCAGTGTGGGCTGTATGAGTGAGGAGCTGGGGCGCTCCACACGGTATCCCAACAGCACCTGTAAAACATGTTCAAATGCGAGGGTGAATGTCACCATCCTCAGATTGATTGCGATGGCGGACGCCTTCCAAGATACAAAGACTACAGACATACCCTGCTCACATTATCAAGACACAGGCCGCACAAGCCACATCGTTCACAGCTTCCCTGTCTCAGTATCTGTTTTTCTACTGCAAATACAGGGAACATTCTCTAGAGACGAGGCACAGAAACTTACTGGGCATACAGGCCATGTGCTGAGCCACCTGCCATTGCCCATCCTGGTGCACCCCCGACACACCACCATGCACCACCAGCACTCACCGTGCCCTCCAGCCACTCGGCATACGCTGCAGCACGTGGCACGCGCACGACAGGGTCGCTCTGGCGTTTGGACCCCGGCTGCTTGGCATACACCGTCAGCGCCAGCTCCACAACGTTGGGCGCTGCAGGGGTCCAACGCACATGTGATGAACCTGGGGTGCCGCGGCTCATCATGCTCAGCTTGCCACACACCAGCACATGCAAGTGTCTGCTACCCAACTGCCTGCCGTGGCATGTCATACGTTTTGTGCATGTCAGCTTTTCGAGCACTGTCCTGCCCAGTGCTGTTCCCTGGTTGCTGCTACTCACTATCAACCCAAAAGGAGCGGCTCTCCTCCACCTGCAACCGACTCTTGCTGCGCTGCACCACCTGCATTTTGCCGTCGATTTCCAGCCTGCATGCCACAGGGGTCAGGGACACAGTGGTGCACAGGAGCAACAAAATTAGCCCCTGTGTTGAAGCAAGCATGTGCCCGCTCATGTCCTGCTTCAGCGTTGCTGGCACCAGGCGTCACACCTGCCTGAAGTGCCAAATGCGGGTGGCACGAGTCAGTGTTTGATTCAGACCACATCTGCCCATTCACCTTAGGTCCACCATCATGTGGCCTGTGTCCTCCCCAAACATGGTGGAGAAGAGCGTGTGAGAGATGTCCCAGCTCTTGGTGGAGGACGTCCAGGGGCGTGGTAGCCGCAGCTGTGCATGACATGCATGTGCGCATGCGTGTAAGTCATAGCCGCGCCGGCAGCACAACACGCATGAAGACGCAGACTGGCGCAGTAGAGCAGCATTGTGAAAGGTTTGCAAGTGCGAGCTGCACAGGGGTACGAGTGCATGATGGTGCACATGGTGTGCCATGCCGAGGCCGAGGCCATGACATACCCGGTAAAAGTCTGTGCGATCAATGCCTGGCCGCACATTGGGCAGCTGCACTTGCAGAGGGATGGCGCTCCAGCCCGCAAGTGTCCACCAGCTGCCATACACGTCCAGGGTGGCTATGCCTTGGTCAACCACAGCTGGTGCTGCTGACGCGACAGCACCTCCCGAGGCATGTCCAGCTGCTGGCATGGATGGTGGAGCATGGCCAGCATCTGAGCTGCTTGATGCTGCATGAGCCTGCTGCAGACACGTGCGCCATCGCTCCTGCCACTGATGCCATGCTGCAAATGCCCCTGACGGGTGCATGCGCGAAGACACACCCCTTGAAGTGCATGGTCTCAAAGTACTGTAGGACTGACAATGAAATGCCACTGACGATAATAGCGCATCACAAGATGCCCCAGCACGTGCCACAAGGCCGTGCATTTCGGGTTTCATATGCTAGCTCATGACTACCTCTTCAGATCACGCCATCATCATTTCCGCATCCGCAGCAGTGCTCGTTTCGTTAATTGCGTATGGGAGTGACGTGGTGTGTTGTGTGAAGCCACCTGTCGCTGCCTGACGCATGGCCGTTCTCGGCGAGCAACACGATGTCCTCCGGAAGTGATTACGAAGAGGAGGAGGGTGAGGAAGAAGGGGAGGAGGAGAGCGAGCAAGGCAGCAGTGAAGTTGACGAGGACGCTCATGAAGAGGTGGGTGCATATTTGCACAGTTTGTAATGTGGTTGCTGGCTTAGCTTTCGCCTTTCTTCACATGGCCTGACAGGAACAGGAAGAAGAGGAGGAGGATCCTGAAACACTACCTGGCATGAAGAAGAAGGCTACGAGTGCAGCACGACCACGGCCTGCAATTGCAGCTGCCAAGCGGTGTGCATGTGGGGTGCATGATATTATGAGCACCATGCTCTGCATGCTGTGCATCAGCGCCGGGGCTTCGAGTTTATGGGTTTCAAGCGTGGTGCTTTGTGTTCATGCAACCCTACAACCATCAGCGCATTGCCTATTCTTGTGCTGCCATGTGCAATTCAGGACCAACCATGTGCTGCCACCTGGCCCCACACATACTCAGCCAGCGACACAGCGCCCAGCAGTGCGCGCAGCATTGTCCCAGCAATTAGTTACTGCACAGCCTAACGCAAAGCCTCAGCAGGAGGCGGTGTGTGGGGAGGAGGAGCAGGGTGAGGCTGCCATGACACAGGAGGACATGGAGCGGCGGCGGCAGGAGAACATTCGTGCACTGGTGGACAACAAGTAGGGGGCATGCCACTGTGGCACCTATTGGCTCATCGTCATGGTTTGCAACACATGCCTGATGGTTTGCAACACATGCAACAGCATCAAAGAACGCCGAAATCTTGCCGCTGCAAGCTGACACAGGGCTGAGTCCGTGCACTGTGTCCTGCACCGTGATGCAGGCTGCAGGTCACACGCGCACCTCTCATGTCACGCTACCTCACACTCCAGCAGGCTGAGGCCACGCTGAAGCGCGCGTTTGTCTCACCTAAGCCAGGCGCGTCAGCTGCTCAGCAGCTGCACTGGGGAGTATACATAGGTGCATCATGGAGCTGGGGATGGTGGTCGGCTGTGGATGCGGGAAGGCTGCGCAGGCGTCTCACACATGAACGCAGCATGCTGGTGCAACCCCGACCTTTGCCCTGCATCCACATTCCATGCAGGCGCACCTGCAGTCTCTGAGGAGATGCGGCGCAAGCTTGCTGGCCGCAAGTTCTTTGTGCCCTGGGGCTCCCAGACACCCTTCACACCTCCTACAGTTGTGCGGCCGCCACCGCCGCCTGAGCCGGAGCCAGCCCCTGCACCAACGGAGCCACCACCTGCTGCTGCACCACCCAAGGCGCGCACACTTTCTCTGTACTGCCTGTACTGCTGCACATCACAGTGTTTGTTCACAGGGTGGGTGCAAACATGGCACACTGTGGCGAGGACATGTTCGCCTGCACAAAGGGATCAATGATCCATGATCCATATCATGATGGCACGAGCACTTGGCCCATGCACATGCTCCTACCTCCCCCTCCCCAAAACATCAGGTGGAGCTGCCAGAGGGCATTGAGCCGCTGGTGCTGTGGCCGCCACCCCCCGCCACTACCGACGCGGCCGTGAGCTCAGATGCGGCCATCACCGTGGACCCCATGCTGGTGCGGTGGCTGCGGCCACACCAGCGCGAGGGCGTGGCGTTCATGTTTGAGTGTGTGACGGGGCTGCGCATGGACGCGGGCCGCGGCTGCATCCTGGCAGATGACATGGGCCTGGGGAAGACGCTGCAGGGGCTGACACTGCTGTGGACGCTGGCCACACAGGTGGGGGGTGGGGGGTAGTGGCGGTGTGAGGAGGGGGGCAGCTAGCAGCAGGTTTCTCATCAATTGCTGCTGCAAGTCCTGCAGGCTCTGAGGTTACAGTTGCAGCAGGCATGATGGTTGGTGGTGGTTGGCGGGGGAGGGGAGGCGTCTTTGTGCTGGCCATGCCTAAGGACTGTGGCCTTGATGCCTGACATGTGACACTGCTCGTCGTTCCAGTTCTGGTAAGGTAATCGGGTTGAACCTCAGCAGCTCAAGTGCGCGCACGCGGCTGCCATATGCCGCTGCCCCGCTGCGTGTGGTGCAGGGTGCTGAGGCGCTGGGTGGCACGCCCATTGCGCGCCGCTCCCTCATTGTGTGCCCCACGTCGCTGGTGTCCAACTGGGATAGTGAGGCAACCAAGTGGCTGCAGGTGGGTGGGGGGACTGTGTGGGGAGTGGTCCCTGGGCAGTGCACAGACCTTCCCGGATCCTTGCTGCTCTGGTGCACAGTTCTGCAGTCCACAGCTTGCAGCTGTGGAAGGATGGGCAGGGAGCATCAGGTGATCCTGTCGACCTTGCACTTGAGCATGTCAGGCAGCGAGATGAGGTTCTGTGGTGCTTGCCAGTGCTCATCACCAAGTGAGCCTTTGGCGACGGGCGACCCCCTTGTCCCTGCCACCCCCGTTTCAGGGCCGCATGCGCACGCTGGCGCTGTGTGAAGCGGGGCGTGACGACGTGGTGGCCGGCATCAAGTCCTTCCTGTCACCGTCCAACCCGTATCATGTGCGTGCTGCTGTGTTCAGTGTTTTGTGTGGCCCTCACCAGCTGATGGTGTGCCACGCCGCCATCCTGCAGGGACTGCATCTGCACCAGTTACACACACAGTTGCTACATGTGCAGGGTAGGTGTCAGCTCAATCAACCGTCAGTCAGCTCAATTGACCGCTGCTGTGCTGCCTGCACCATGACCAACACCAGGTACTGATCATCTCGTATGAGACGTTCCGCTTGCACGCCGAACGTTTCTCTGCACCGGGCTCGTGTGATCTCCTCATCTGTGATGAGGTATGTCTGGGGGGAACGGGGGTGGGGGTCATGGATGTGTGGGTCACCCATCCATCCAAATGTATGGATGGGTGACCCACACATCCATGACCCCCAAATTGTGCCTGGCCTGGCTTGCTCTTGTGAAATTTCTCAGGAAGGTTCCCAGCTCGTCATACTGCCTTCTACAGCCTAGCACACCCATGTGGTGCAGGCTGCTGTTTGCCACACACTGCAGCTGCTTCCTAGCAACCCGACATTCCAAGCTCCCATCACGCCAGCCCTGGCGCACGCTTGTGCACACCCCACAGGCGCATCGGTTGAAGAACGACGCCACGCTCACCAACCGTGCGCTGGACTCGCTGCCATGTGCGCGGCGTGTGCTGCTGAGCGGCACCCCCATGCAGAACCACCTGGACGAGTTCTTCGCCATGGTGGACTTCTGCAACCCGGTGCGTTGGAGCAACCAACTCTCACAAGTCTGAGGTCGCAGTCACTCAGGGATCCCCGCTGGCTTGGTCTCTCGGGCTTGCTTTATTCATCTGACGTTTGATGCGCCCCCTTCCTCACTGCCCCAAGCTCCACGGAGGACGCAGTGACAGTTGTGCACCTGCCCGCTTCATCCTGCAACATGATGCGTGGTGCAGGGTGTGCTGGGCACCCCCTCCGAGTTCCGGCGCCGCTTTGAGGGCCCCATCCTGGCGGGGCGTGAGCCGGGTGCGCCCCCTGACGTGGTGGCGGAGGGTGCGGCGCGCAGCGAGGAGCTGAGCGGGCTGGTCAACGCCTTCATCCTGCGCCGCACCAACGCACTGCTGTCCGCGCACCTGCCGCCCAAGGTGGTGCAGGTGGTGTGCTGCCGCCTGACACCACTGCAGCACGCCATCTACTGCCATTTCCTGGAGTCCAAGGTGGGATGGCCTGGGTGCTGGTCTGTAACATGCATGATGTCAGGTGTGTGATGGTTTTCAAGGATGGGGCCTGGGTTGTGTGAGTGCAGGCCCATGCGTCTCTGGCTCCTTGAGTGCGGCTGGAACAAGCGCTGGGTTGTTTGCATGCTGATGCAGCCATCCCACACCTCCTTTACAGCTGCACTGCTCAGTACACTGCTCAGTCTCCCTGGATGTTCACGCGCTCTCTCTCTACACATACACAATTTCTACAGGCTGCGCGCAAGATCCTAGGCGGGCGTGGCACATCAGGAGTGCTGCCCGCCATCTCCAACCTGAAGAAGCTGTGCAACCACCCAAAGCTCATCTACGATGCAGTGCGTGCAGTGGCGATCACAGTTGTTTCAACCCTGCACCTGCGTGCCCATGGTTTCAGCAACCCATCCCATCGCTCTGCTGGGCAGCGCTGCCCCACCCATCCTCCTGTCCTGCCGCACACACAGGTTCACTCCAAGGTGCCTGATGAGGAGCTGGGCGGCAAGAAGGGCAAGGGCGGGGGCGGCGGGGGTGCAGCAGGGTTTGAGGGCGTGGCCGCGCTGTTCCCGCCCTGCTTGTTTGATGACGGCCGGCCCGGGCGTGGCGGTATGGCGGTGGGGTGGGAGGCGGCCAGCGGCAAGTTTGCGCTGTGTGCGCGCATGCTGGACGTGCTGTGGACGGAGACGGAGGACAGGTGTGTGTGGAGAGGCACCGGGAGCTGGTGCGAGGAGCTCTGAAGCCCTGCTGCCCAACCCGATGGTTGCGTGGTGTGCGTGATGTGCAGGACTGGTGCTTTGCATGAATGTAGCTCCGCAGATGTTCAAATAAGCTCCTTCGTCCCAGGTTTGCGCACCCTTGACGGTGTGCGCATGGGTGCAGGGTGGTGATCGTGAGCAACTACACGCAGACGCTGGACCTGTTTGGCACGCTGTGCCGTGAGCGCGGGTACCCGTGCCTGCGGCTGGATGGCTCCACATCCATTTCCAAGCGTGAGAAGCTGGTGGGTGCTGGATAAGTTGATGGGTGAAGGCCAGTGCAGTGTGCAGGCCAGAACAAATGATCGCCTTGTATGCATCCAGGAAAGCTTGGGATAGGTCCAGGAGGCGCCGACATGTTCAGCCACTTGCTCCCACACCCAACGCCCAAGGTGTGTGTGCAGGTCAAGGCGTTCAACGACCACACACAGTCCCAGTTTGTGTTCCTGCTGTCATCCAAGGCGGGCGGCTGTGGCCTGAACCTGGTATGTGCTGCTGCTGGGCATGTAATGCCACATTGCATTGTCCACCCTGGTATACATTGGGGTCGGTGGGTGAGCACTCTTGCAGTTTACTGGTGCAGCGGCATCAAGCTGGTGAGGAGGCTGCGAAGGCTGAGAACCCGCTGTGCTGATACCTGCTTGTGTCACCCTGGGCATTGGCAGGTAGGCGGCAACCGGCTCATCTTGTATGATGTGGACTGGAACCCTGCAGTGGACAAGCAGGCGGCTGCTCGTGTGAGTGGTGTGATATTGACAGTGGTTTGGCATAAACATCAGAACCACTGGTCAGACAATGGGTACCATGTGCCTGTTGTGCGCAACAGGTGTGGCGTGACGGCCAGAAGCGGCGCGTGTATGTGTATCGCCTGCTTGCCACTGGCACCATTGAGGAAAAGGTGTGCTGTCCATAATGGCTGGGTGCTGCAGCTCAAACGCTCATCCCATATACATCAGTGCATTGGTGACACTCTCTTCTACAAAACTGATGCCGCATCCCAGCAGCTCGCTGTGGGACCCTGTTACATGGCTGCACTGTTCACGGTGTGAGGCATCCCTTCGTGCAATGAGGTGTGGGTCACGGCGGCTGCCTGCTTGCACCGCAGGTGTTCCAGCGTCAGATCAGCAAGGAGGGGCTGCAGGCGCTGGTCAACACCAAGAGCGCGGGTGGGGCTGGTGGGGGTGGTGGGGGTGGGGGCAAGGGCGCGGCCAAGAACATGATGAGCGCTGAGGAGCTGCGCGAGCTGTTCAGCCTGCAGCCTGACACGCTGAGGTGCGCTGGGTTGGTGCTGGGGCGGTTTGTTGTGCAGGGTGGCAGTCGGCTCACATCACAGCAGTGTACTGTTCAGGTTCCCTCCATAGTGTGTGGTGGCCTCCTGTGCTGGGATGCTAAGCGCTTGTGTGAGCAAGTTGTTGCACCCCACGACCTGTCAGCTGTGCCTGCTCCACGCGTGTGCGGCTCGCAGCCACACGTACGAGGTGGTGCTGCGGCAGCAGCTGCAGGAGCAGCAGCGGCAGGCGCGCACTGCTGCACAGGGTGACGCAGGCGGCGGAGGGGAGGACAGTGAGATGGGTGATGCGCAGCAGCCCATGGTCAGTGTGGCACTGGGCACACACGTCCTCAAGGCACAGGTGCGGGGCTGTGGTCACCGATGGGGCTTTGGGGCATCATGCATCAGACCGGCCGTCCATTGGGTGCCAGACTGTGTAGCATGTATACAGGAGGGACTTAGGAGCTATCTGGGCACTTTGCACATTTGTGCGCCGAGCATGCTTGCACACCTGACACTGATGGCGAGGAGACAAGCTGACCAGTGCTGTGCGCTGTTCATGCTTGCTGCTGCACATGGCACTGCCTGCAACCCATGTTGCACCTGCACGCGCACATCCCCACATCCCCCAGGTGGGGAAGCCGCTGACAGAGGAGGAGCTGGGTGCGTGGGGCCACCACTCGGACCCTGCCACCGTGCCCGACCTGCTCATGCAGCGAGTGGCTGGGGGCGACGTCACGTTTGTGTTCTCGTGTGCAGTCGACGGCAAGGAGGGGGTGGAGGATACGGTGTTCAGGCCGGGGGTGCGCACGGCCGCCATGGGCGCAGCGGGTGCGGGTGGCCGGGGTGGGATGGCAGGGATCAAGCGGCCTGCTGCGAACCTGCCACAGCGCCCGCCTGCCTCAGGCGCCACAGGTGCAGCGCCTGGGGCCCCTGGGCCAGTGGCACAACCAGGAGCACTGCCGCCTCAGCAGCAGCAACAGCCGCAAGCGTCGGCATCAGGTGTGCGGAAGGAGAATGTGGTGGCAAGGCAGCACCAACCTCCCACCACCTTCCAGCAGCAGCAGCAGCAGCAGCAGGCAGCGAATACAGCAGCTGTTGCTGTTGTGAAGCAATGGCAGCAAGGGGCTCATGCGCCAGGGCCACCGCCAGCCCCACACCTACTCCACCCCTCTGCGGCACTGCCTCTACATGTGCACCACAGCCATCACAGCAACGTCATACCCGCAGCTGCGCCACATATACACACGCATCAGCAGGCAGCGGATCATGTGCAGCAGCAGGCAGGAGTGCAGGGCATCGTGCTCCCACCCCACCTGGCTGCTGCTGCACACAGCCTGCTTGCACAAGTACAGGCACAGGCACAAGCAAGAGCAGCTGCACAACAGGCAGAAACAGCAGGGGCAGGGGGTGCGGCAGGTGGGGCTAAGCGGCACAAGCCGTCACCGCCACATGTATCAGTGGCAGCAGAGGCAGGGTGTAACAGCAGTAGAGGCAGGCAGGTCATTTTCATTGATGATGACAGTGAGTAACCGCGCTTGAGGTCCACTAGTCGCAAGAACAGTGCAGCAGACATGGCCGGGCAGCACCTGTCATGTTACTGGACTCGTGTACATTTCGTTGTGACACTATGGGATTGAGAGCGTACAGCATGTAAGCCAGTCCCTTCCTATTGTCTCATGCTACATCTACCTACCCTGCCCCTTCCATGGCCCCTACCGCCGCCCATGAGTTCGCCCCTGCCCCAGCACTGGAGGTGTGTGGATCTCATCAATGCTAGTCACCAGCTGCTCAGGTGAGATGGCGCCCTCCAGCACCAGCTGCCGGATGTCTTCTCCAAGCCGGTGTGCGTCCGACTGTGATGCCACCCTGCGGTGCTGCTCATGCACCCCTGTTGGGCCATGTGCTGCTGCTGCGCGCGACGTGCTGGTGCCAGGTGCAGCTGCATCTGATTGCTGCGCCCCACCTTCCACGTCTGCACCTGCCCCCGTGAGCAGCACCCACAGCAGCTGCAGCCGCTGCTTGTAGTGGTCGCACATCTTGCCGCCCGCCGCATACCTGTGAGCGTGCAGAAGTGAACCGCGGCGGGCATAGACACTGAGATACGGTACGGTATGCAATGTTGCGCGAATGAGATGTGCTACTGAGCAGGCGGGCACAGCCAGGCAGGGCACAACACACAATGGCGGCAAGCAAGAAAACAAATCCCGAACAAATATAAATCCGATGCCTTGAGTGGATGATAGGGATTCAAGCACACTGTTGAGTCAAGACAGCCACAAAGGCAAACCATCACCAGCACCCACCGCTCAAACAGGCACGCCTCCAGTTTGAGTGCAGCCTCCAAGGGGGTGACTACACAGCCTCCCGGCGGCTCCAGGCATGACGCCAGCACACTGACCGCGCGGTCGCGTGTCTCATCCCCTGTACTGCTGAAACCGACCAATACAACAGTGGAGGGCCCAGCGGCTGTGGCAGGTGCTGTGGGTGTGCCAGGAGGCACGTTTGTTGCTGCGGCAGTGCTGCCAGCACCACCCCCTGTGCTGCGCCCCACGGCCACCGACACACCTGGCTCAGCCTTCACCCCCACCTCTGATGTGCGCGCGAGCTTGGTGGGCGGCTGTGCAGTGGTGGCCACAGGCGTGCCCTCACGCTTCACGGCCCCGGCGGCTGCAGGGCCTGTGCCTGCGCCCGTCCCAGGTGTCTGCGCCTTGCTGCCACCAGCGGCTGCCTGCTTGCCAGCTGCTGCAGTGCTTGCGCTGGGCGCACCACCTGCTTTGTCCTTGCCCCCTCTATCCTGAGCTGCCGCCACTGCAGCAGGTGCTTGCGCAGGCTTGACGGCCTCATGGTACTGGGCTGCAAGCATATGTGTACGGCACGGCACACACGGATCAACGAGCTGCTCATCCACGCAGGCGTGATGTGGTGCCCGCTGTCACACCCCCACACCCGACACGCACCCGCAGTGTCGGCGCCCGGCTTCTTGCTCTCCTGCATGAACCGCAGCGTGGCCCACAGCTCCTTGCGCAGTGCAATGGCGCGCGCCAGGGGCACCACAGCGGCCGAGTTCTTCAGCCGGTCGCCCTTGAAGCTGTGCGGCACGCAGCAGGCCCAGCACACTGCGTCAGTCTGCATGTCCATCACATGTACTGTATCATGGGCCTGGGCCAGCCATGCCGTGCGTGCACAGCACACCCGTACCACACAGCATGAGCCTCACAGCCCTGACCAAACAAACCAGTCACACTCAACGCATGCCACGCAAGCTGCAGCCAGTAGGCGGTTCAGTGAGTTCGAGGACGTGTGGTGCATGCACTCACAGGGGCGAGCTGGCCAGCGCCCGGCTCTCGTTGAACGGCTCATGGAAGAGCGCCTCCACAATTGCGGCCGCGCGCTCGCCGGCAGCAGTGAGTGCGGCGCGCGCCGCGTCCACCTCATCCACGGCAGCCGCCAGCGCGGCCTCCTTGTCCTTGAACGCCAGCGCGCGCCACGCATCGGTGCCGGGGGCTGTGTGTGAGGCACGAGCGGCACAGGGGCAGCGCAGGCAATGCTCACGCCGACACGGGGGGATGCTTGCTGTTCCGTGTTGCTGTTCTGTATTCATCAGAACGGCATAGGAGCCGGATGGTGCAAACACAACGGGGCATACAATGCATACTCATGGAAGGTTCAATGCCGTGTAGCATTACCCAACTGCATGCTGTTCAGCACAGGTACTGTTCAGGCGAGCGCCCACTGTCAGGCTGCACCCAGCACACAGTCCCTGGTGTGTCACAAAGACAAGCCGGCCATCCCACCTGGGTACTTGGGGATTGGAGCGGCTGCCTGCTCCGGCGTCCCCTCGCGCGGGTGGCCACTGCGCGACCGTGATGCTGGGGCAGATGCGGGCTGGTCAGTCCCCTGCGCTCGCTGCGACCGCCTGCGTGCCGCACCCTCTTTCTTGTCTCCCCCCTCCTCGCCCCTCCCCTCACTCTTCCCCTCACCCTTCCTGTGCGCCGCATCTTCCTTGCCACCCTCCTCTTTCCCTTTGTCCTTGTCCTTCTTGCCGCGTGCTCCAGGGCGGCGCGCGGCTCGCGCACCTGTGCCCTCCTCCCCATCCTGTGTCCCTTCCTCCTCATCCTCCTCACCCGCAGATGAGTCACCGCTGTGGTCCAAGTCATGCCTTACAGCCCGCCCCTTGCCCCGTGCACCACCCCTCCCCCTGCCTGCCTTGCCATCACGGCGCATGGTGCGGACGGATGTGCGTGTGGCGCGCGCCACCTTGCCGCGCCCACCTGTGTCCCCTCCCTCCTCACCCTCGCCCTCATCTGAAGATGAGGAGGAGGATGTTCCGCTGCCCCCCTCCTCACCCTCCTCCAACGCCTTGGAGGCTCGCCGCCGTGGCCCCTTCCCGCTTGCTCCCTTCCTGCCTCCCTCCTCCCCATCACTGTGGGCGGCCTTGTCATGTGCAGCAGGTGCACGCCGCTTCTTGCCCCCTGTCTCCAAACCCTCCTCGTGTGCTGCAGGTGCTGAGGGGTCCAAGATGTCAGGCTTCTTTACGTTGCGCCTTGGCCGCGACGCTGCACCAGACGGTGCAGCAGCAGCAGCGCCTGCTGCACCATTTTGCTGGCCTGCGGCATCTCCTGCTGCAGCTTGTGCAGTGCCCTGGTGCTCGCCAGCGGCCTCCCCCTCAGCCCCACTGGGCTGCTTGTGGGTGCCAGTGCCGCGTGTGGCTCGCTTGCTTGCCCCATGCTTCTCAGCACCCTCACCATCTGCACCTGCCCTCCCCACCTCTGCGCTGTGCGCCATTGCATGTGGGTGCGCTCCAGCGGATGGTGCTACTCCGGCCACATCAGCGTGCTCCGCAGGACCCGTATGTGTTGCATGCTGCTCGTGTGTGCCCGCTTCAGGCCCATCCGCACGCCTCCCTGGCCCTGCCGGTGCTGCGTGCTGGCCTCCATCCACCTGCATGTCTTTAACACCCCCTGTGTCCTGTGTGGCTGCAGGTGGCTGCGCGTCTGCCATGGGTTGGTCCTCAGTAGGTGCTGACGCGTGCGCAGCACCACCAGCTGCAGCAGCTGCTGTGGCATTTTGTGGCTGAGGTGTGAGGCTGCGCTTCTGCGAGCGGGTGCAACACACCACAGACGTGGTCAGCTCTGTGGCTAGGTCCGAGCGCAGGTGCACTGCACATGTAACCTTACAGATGTGACACACCAGGGCAAGGCGTAGGTGCGTGCATGCAACCTTGATGGTCAGCAGTGGATTGCACGCGACATGCATCATGCATGCAGCCATGCATGGGCTTTCAACGCACTCGCGCAAAGTTCCTCAGAGGCTGCTCGTCGTCCGAGTCCGACTTCAACATGTTTCAAGCTGACTTTACAACGCACAATGCCACCCAGCGCTACATTTGATCAGCTGAAGACTGTGATCAAGACCACTTCATGCTATTCTGAGGCTTTCAATTAGCAGAAGGCAACACGACAGAAGCGGAGGGCAAAGGGCACACGCTGACAAGGCAACTGGCCATGTGATAATTTGAATGAGGGGGAATTATTTTTGGCTTGCACTAGCGTGGACTTGCACACTTCTTCTGCAGCCCTGATTTACCACAGACATGCGCAAGCATATAACATTCACATAGACAAAGCCCTGCTGCATAGCAGCAACTAAGGCGGCCGGCCCAGACGCTCCACTGGTAGTAAATGAGCATGGGCCGCTCCCTGCGCCACGTGCTGGGGCTTCTAGAGCAGCCTGTGTACCGCAGGTGACAATTATGATGCGTCTTGTTTGATTTTGGGCTCTGCTGCATGCAGCGTTGCTGTTCCTTTCAGGCGACACGGTTCGCATGATCACCGTCGGAGTTTACGCCCCTTTTCACTACCTACCATTCTCCCTGCACCTTCCAGGGTGTCTCTGGAGTTCCTTGCCCCCCGGCACGCGCTGCTGCAGCAGCATCGACTGTTGTCTTCAGCAGCTACTCAGGCCTCACCACATGCAGATTTGTTAAGGCGGGTGCTCAATGCACGTATGGAGCTGGAGGTGCGGAGCTTCCTGCAACAGCACCGCCAGCGCCTGTCGTTTGCAGCGTCCAAGCTTGCCTCTCGCGCCGAGAGCACCGCTGTTGCTGTGATCAATGGGCTGAGCTTGAACACCTGTGGGCAGGTGAGTCATGAGCGAGCAGTGCGCGCCGAGCCCACAAGAATGATGCATGCTGCTGGCAAGGTTGCTGCCAGCGCACATATGCATGGTGCAGAGTCCCAGGCTGTTGGGTGCTCCCATGCACTGTGCATGGTGCGTGTGCCTGTGTCCCATGCACCCCAGCAGTAAGTGCCCTGCACTTGGATGCGTGTGCAGAAGCTGGTGGCTGTGATGCTGCCCTTTGCGGCCCTCCAGTTGTTGGCTGACCGCTCACAAGGTTCAGCGTTCACCGTGACACACACGCCCTGGTCCGCCAGTGGCCTCGCTGGGCACAAGAAGCCCAAGCCATTGCTGAAGCAGCTGGAAGGCAAGCTGCCACAGCTGCTGCGCGACGCCATTGAGGAGGTGGCTATCTGGCTGCGTGGCATGTTCCTGGCCACGCTGTTTGCACCCGCCGTGTTATCAGCACCCCTCGCGTTCTACTTGGGTGGGGACGCACGTGCGCGGTGGATGGAGCTGATAGGGTGGACGCTGGAGCACGCGGGGCCCGCGTTCATCAAGTGGGGCCAGTGGGCGTCCACGCGCCCTGACCTGTTCCCACCTGACCTGTGTGCCGCGCTGGAGCGGCTGCAGACGTCCGCGCCTGCACACAGCGCCATGCACTCGCGTGCAGCTGTGGCGGAGGCATTCCAGCGGCCGGTGGAGCTGCTGTTTGATGAGTTTGAAGACGCGCCGGTGGCCAGCGGCTCGATCGCACAGATCCACCGCGCGCGGCTGTCGGCCGCAGGGGCGGCGTACGTGCGTGGTGTGGCCCCTGGCACCGTGGTGGCCGTCAAGGTGCGCCACCCGGGTGTCACCACGGCCATGCACCGCGACTTTGAGCTCATGCAGCGCGCCGCGCGCGCGTCCACCGCGCTCCCCTTCCTGTCCGACCTGCGCCTGGATGAGTCGATACGCCAGTTTGGCGGGCCGCTGAAGGAGCAGCTGAACCTGGAGGTGGAGGCGGACCACCTGGTGCGGTTCAAGAAGAACTTCAGGCTGTGGTCCAATGTGTCCTTCCCCACGCCACTCTTCCCGCTGGTCACACAGGTGGGCTGAGCTGCGGGGCGGGGGCGTTAGAGGGGGTGGGAGTGTGTCGGTGCTGGCGTGTGGCACTGTTAGGAAGTTGGGTGTGGCACGCTGTTGCCCCTTATGGGGTGGGCATGGGGCAGTCTGGACACAACATGACAGGACGGGCCCGCCACGAGGTGATGCCACATGGGCATGTATTTTGTTGACTCAAGTCATCAAGACATGCTTACCGGTGCTGCTCGTTGTTGTTGGTCGCGCACACAGGACGTGCTAGTGGAGAGCTTTGAGGATGGCGACCTCATCTCGACCTTTGTCAACCAGCCCACCTACAAGCACCGCTTTGTGCTGGCTGAGACGGGGCTGCACTGCTACCTGCAGATGCTGCTGCGCGACAACTTCATCCATGCGGTGAGGCTCCTGGGGGAAGGGTGGGCGCGCGGGGGGGCCCGGGGGGGCCCGGGGGGGAGGGGGAGACCCGCTGCGGCGGTTTGCCAGCGCGTGTAGCTGTTGGTTGGCTGCTGGCATGCTATGTCCGCGTGGCTCAGGGGCCCCACAGCGGGGCACCTTGGCACCAGCGCTTTGCAACCGCCACCCTGACCTGACACCTCGCGCATGCACCCCCCACGCGCAGGACCTTCACCCTGGCAACATCCTGGTGAAGGAGGTGGACCCGCGTGCAACCAAGGGCGTGGCAGGCTGGCTCATCAACAACCTCAAGCTGCAGTTCCCGCCCAAGCTCATCCTGCTGGACGTGGGCATGATTGCGGAGCTGACCCCAGCGGACCGCACCAACCTCATTGCGTTCTTCAAGGCGCTCACGCGGCAGGACGGCGAGCAGCTGGGCAACGCCATCCTGGACATGAGCGAGCGGCACACGTGCAAGCACCCTGACGCGTTTGTGCACGACCTGCGCGACATGTTTGACTCCCTGGACCCCGAGTACATCCACCGCAACACATCGGCGGTGATTGAGAGCGTGATCGACACGCTGCGCGCGCACCAGGTCACACTCAAGTCCACCGTGTCCACGGTGGTGGTGACCACGCTGGTGCTGGAGGGCTGGTCGTCCAAGCTGCACCCCGAGATGCGCATCCTGGACCACATGCGCGACATGCTGCTGGTGGACTGGGGCGACCGCATCTCGCGCACAGTGGACAAGATCATGCGGTCGGGCACGCTGGCAGTGGCGTGATGAGGGCTGCGGCCCACGGCTTGCACGGCACAGAGCGTCTCCGGGTCAGCACCAACTGGAGGCGTGTGCAAGTCTGCTTTGGAGGGGCGTTGTACGCTGTGGCAGCGCGGGTCTGAAGGTGTGGCGGAGGCTGTGCCCAGTCTGGACGGCGCAAATCTCAATCTTTTTGTACAGGGTGTGTTGGACGGTGCTTCATGTTGGGGCTCAGGTGGCGACAGGTCACGGCAGGGGATCTGTGTGCCTGGCAATGTAAACGTGCCGTTTTCCTCCTTGTGCTAGGTAGCTGCAGGAGTCGTCTGCAAATAGTACGGTATTGGCGTGCCACGTGATTTGTTTGGCTGGGTTTTGTTGCAATGACTTGCATGCGGGGGACACAAGGGTCCCAGGGGTGCAACCTCGTGTTCCTGTGCGCATGGCACACATGGTGAGTTGTGCAAGGCCAGAAATGGTGCTGGCTGTTTTGGATGGTAGCTCTGATGGGGCATCGTACACTGACTGTCGCCTGGTGGCTCGTCCATCACACAGCGGCTGTATGCCTTGTTTTCAAGCAAATCACAAGGGTTTGCATTGCTTGCACATACATGGTTTCAGAGGCTCTGCCACAGATGGGCTGCGGCCTGTGGAGTAGATCACTCCTGCACAGGCAGCAGGACCTGCTGCGCCAGACTGCCATCTTCACGCCCCTCATAAGCTTTGTATGTGTGTTTTCCCGTGGTTTTCTTTTTGCGCACTGCGTGTATCGGTGATATTCAGATCGTGAGAGGTAGGAATTCCATTTGTTTCAGCCTTGCTCGCAGCTGTAGTACACTGCCGATGTATCCTGCAACAGTCGCTGCTGCATGCTTCAGTGTGCACGGCTTGAGTGCCCGCGCACACTCACAACTGATGAAGCTGTAACACAGCACCTTCCGCACGCTGCTGGGTCAGGTTCATGTTGAATGCACAAATCATGATGAATCAGACAGTCAGGAAACACATGACAGCGCTCTCAATCCCTCCATCATGGTCAACTGCACATATCTCAGCACTGAATCACACACGCTTGCATTGCAAGTCGCACTACCTCACAAATAGATCGCCCTTCGAACCCTATCGAACATGCTCCTCGGATCACGCCTTACAGTATACATATGGTTCAAGAGTTGAGCTCGCGCTCAAACAGCTCTGCCAGCTCGCCGCTCTGGTACATCTGGATCATGATGTCAGCGCCGCCCACAAACTCGCCATTGACATACACCTGTGGAAACGTGGGCCACTGCGCGCGTACAAGCACAGCAGGGCAGGGCGTGTTGCGTCACATCCTCAAGGATACTGTGGCACATGGCACATGGCACATGGCATAAGAAGCGCTGCAGTACCTCCAACACGGTAACCATTTCATGGTACTGTGGTACTGCAGCGATGCTGATTGACACCATGTGCAATGTGGCAGGGCCATGGCGATTGGTCCCCCCCAACCACACATGCTCAGTACAAACTGGTGCAGCTCGGCCCACTCCCGTCTGCGCACCTGGCTATACTCCTTCATGCCTGACCGCAGCCGCTCATCTTCCAGAATGTTGACTGCGTGAGTCGCAGATGAGCAGCGTCGTTGAGGGTGACTCCATTGCGCAGTACTCATAAGAGGTGACTCCATTGCAGGGCATGGGCTGAAAGTGCATAGTGCATGCTGGCGTGAGATCAACAAACTGAGGCAGGACAACCAGTCTCCCCGGCGTGCCAGACATCGTCCTCCATCTAGAGCTAGCATTGACCCCACGCACTGGACTCAAACGGCACGTTCATGACGTTAAGGATCTGCACAACCGAGTTGGAGAAGCCACACATTGGGAACTGCTTGGTGCCCTTCATGAACACCACCACCTGCGTGCGTGCGCACGATCACCGCAAGGAAACAAGCAAGCACGTTGCGTTTTGAAGTTACCTTACACAAAACATAGCATGCAATGCTCGGCCTGCATGCAACCAAACTGAGTGACATGTTTGAGGCCTTTCTACATCGTGGTATGGTGATGCCTGAATACGGCATGGCGTCGAAGTGCAGCTGCGCCAGCTAGCGCCATGCAAGCCATGTGCCCAGATGTGCTTACCTTGTTGGAGTTTACGACCTTGTCAATAGCAGTGCGAAGTTCTGGGCTCAGTCCTGCGCCAGGTGCGCCTGTAAAATGGACGATGCTGGCAGGAGAAACGTCACATGCTCCGTGTGCCCAGCAAGATCCAAAGCACATATTGCAATTTGTTGCATGTTCAACATCCCCACCTGACATCATCGCCTGTACTGGTGCAACCTGCCTCCGAGCTGCTCCCGGTCGAGGCTGCACACGTCGTGCGCACGATGGACGCATGATCTGATTACCACGCACTGCCAGGAGCGCCATGGCTGTGGATCAGGGTTTGGGTTCGGCAACTCAAACAACCCGTACCACGCGACGGAAAAGAGGAAATGAATCACCTAGCCAGGGGCCAAAGGAGCAAGGTGCATTTGGTCATTGATCGCCATGTGTGGGAGCTTGAGAGTTTTTTACGCTGACGTTCCGGTGCAGCAATCGTCTGTGCTACAGCCGCGAATTAGCTTGGTCAGCGCACCTTATGTGCCTGTACATCTGAATTGACATGTCGAGCATGCGGGCCCCTTGCTCCCGCGCGCACCCTGCCTGAGAGCACGCATTCAAGGACATCTCTTGAGCACGCTGGAACTGGCGCACAGCGCACGATTGCTTGTCCAGGGACCTGATGATGTGGAGGCATAACCGTTCAGCTGCTCGCACGTGGTGCTGCAGCAGCAGCGCACGCGGTTTGCTACAAGCTTTCTTACAAGCTGTGCTGCTCTCCCTCTTGGTGGCATCAGCACAAGGTGCACAGTTGATAGGTGCCGTGTGGTTATTAACGTTTTGCAGCGGGTGGGGAGGGGGGGGGATATCACTTGCCAGCTTGAGCAACAGCAGACTGGCTCCATCCAGTGCTGGGGTGGTGCCTCAGTCCCACATTCAAGCATCCACCACTCCCTGAGCCAGTTGGTTCTGGTTGTGGATCACCACATTCAGCTGTGCTGCTGTCTGCACACGTTCATGGGGGTCGTGCAATGAGGCCTCACCTACAGCAGCAGGGACATGAGCATCAGCTCTGGGCTGATGTGGCCAGGCCGCCAATTCCATGTGCCCTCTTTGGTATCATGCTGCCACACCACCTGCGCTGCCTGCCCCTTGCGCTGTGGTACACATGTACACGCCCCATGCGCTTCCAGACCGCTTCACTGAGTTGCTGAGTTTCAACCTGCTCTGGACCCCCTGCACCTGCCTGAACCCTGACCTCTGTGCACACAGGAGCTGCCGGAACCAGTGTGAGCAAGCCAGGGGGGGCAGGCCATGCACTGCTGTTCAGAGACCACGTGCTGGTTATGAAGGACTTCAAGGTGGGGGAGGGGAAGGGGCAGCGTGCAAGGATTTGACCCATGGTTTAGCTCCTTGTTTGTCATCATGGCCTGCCCCACTGCGTGCCCTTGCGGCCACCTGCCACAGGACTTCCCACGCACCGCACTAACGTTTGAAGCATGGATCTCGACCTCGGACTTCTGCCACGCGGGTGGGTTCAGTGCTGGTTGTGCAGTGCAAGCTGCTATGTATCAGCGCTGCGACGTGGTGCCAGCAAAGCAGACCATGCGAGGCATGGTGCATCCCAGCTGCTCAAGTCACGGCAGGAGTGTGCCATACCACCTGCATGCCACATTGGTGCAACCATCCCTTCTGTGCACATATGTGCCTGCGCAGGCACCATCCTGTCGTATGCCAAGGACAGCAAATCGTCCGATGAGGCGCAGCGGTACGTGCTGCTGGCTGCTGTCATGATCCACCACACTGCAGCATGCCATGCCATGCTGTTGATAGCCCACAGCCGTCAGTGTTCTTCTGCTTGGTGGGTTTTGGGGTTACGTAGCAGCCGGAGGATTGAGCTCAGCCACGGAATGAGACAGCCTGTCTGATGCTGCTCATGGAGTGGAGGCTGCAGCATGGGCTGGCAACGGACACCTGCGGTGCACGCAGCATCGGTGTGGAGCAAACTCAGTATGCATGACAGCCACCAGCAGCCGCATGCAGCAAACATACATCAGGTGTCCAGCCCAGCCCATACCTTGTGTCTAAGGCCAGGCTTGCGTCACGTGCCTGCTGCGTGCAGTATAACGGACTTCAACCACTTTGTCATCTTTGATCCTCGTGTGAGTGGCGCAAGGGGGACAAGAAGGGTTCAGGAAGATACACCACCTGCATGGGCACCACATCATGTGTCTCCTGCAGTACTTCCACTGCCGCACATTGCCATCTGCACACATTGCACATGATCATCTGCTGTACGCCCCTGCACACTCTGCGTGCGCGCACTGGCAGTAGCCTTGCCAGCGACTGAGGTACCCGCATTGGCGCTTGCATACATGCCTGTGCGCTGCGACGCAGAACCTGCTCGTGTGCCATGACTACCAGTACATCGACCTCATCCCAGACGCGCGCAACGAGTCCTGCCATGCCGCGTTCTACACAGCACCTGGCGGCAGCGCCAAGACGGTGCGACCACAACGCTGCCTTGCCTGATGTGAAATGGACGGTGCATGATGCCACTGTGTGCTTTTCACCCTCTCGCACTGCTCCATAAGTGAATGAAGTGGTACTTGCATAGTTAATAATAATAATAATAACACGGCGTTTCACACTTGCATAGTTGCATTCATGCAACTACACCACACACCACACAGCCGCTGGACTGCATCAGCGCAGATGACAAACCGCCACAACTGCAGTTCTCATCTGACACTCAACTCTGATGACCATCTATTATTGCCACACGAATGGATGCGCTGACTGTACTGCCTGTACTGCTGTACCGTGCTCACCATCACAGGCGTCATACGTGGAGCGGGACGGCGCGTGGCACCACCTGGCTGTCACGTGGGACGCGCGCGCGCAGGGGCAGGTCAACATCTACATGGATGGCCTGCTGAGTGAGTGCGCAGGTAGTGCACCAGTACCTGGATACACCATGCTGGAGTGTGCGGGCTGCACCGCCCAGCTCCTGCGGGGTGCACGCATGTGTGCCCAAAATGCTGAGTCAACGCCCCGCTGCCATGCGCTGCAGTGGCCAGTGCTGTGACCGGCAAGACTGAGCCCCTGGTGCCAAATGGTGCACTCATGATTGGCGGGGAGCAGGTGGGATCACAGTGCACTTGATGTACCTGCAGCTGCATGCACACACATCGCGCTTGGGGCAGCTGATCGTCCTATGCTCAAGCGCTGCAGCTGTGGTTTGGTGATGTTGTGACCAAACAGCACTTGCCACCGAACACATTTGCGCCCCTGAGCAAGACAGTCAGCAGCAGCCAATGGCGCACAGGTGTTGCGCAGTGGCCGTGCATCTCACTGACACACCACCGCGACTGCCGCACAGGACTGCTACGGGGGCTGCACGGACCCAGGCCAGGGCTTCCACGGCCTGCTGGACGAGGTGCAGTGGGGGGGACAGCGCAGACAGCTGGAGGGCATGCAGCGTAGCGGCTCTGGTGCTGCACAGTGGTGGCCACTGTGTTGGTGAACGCGTGTGGCTCCTGTGCCTGGTTTGGCATGGACTGGGCATCTAGGACACCAAGCAGGCGCATGGCTCTCGCGGGGCACATTTGCGTTGCGACCGGGCCGCACACTGCAACCAACCACTCACGGCGCGTCTGGGCACTGTCCCCCCCCACACCCCTGTGTGTCAGGTGCGTCTGTGGCGCGTGGCGCGGCCCCAGTCTGACATCCTGCGCACCATGCGCTGGGTGAGCGGGGTGGAGAACGAGCGCGACCTGGTGGCGTACTGGAAGTTCAACGAGCCAGGTCAGTGTGAGGAAGGGTGACACCGGGCAGGGAGCGGGGCATAATGTGCATTGGGGGTGCGCGCCACTGTGGCTGTCGGTGAAATTAAACCTATTATGGTCCATCTGTGAAATGCCGTGTTATTATTATTGTGGTCCTAGCCCAGTCCTGAGTAGCTTGGCAGTGGAGTGGCAACGTAGGTGCCTGGTGTGAACTGCCACCGGCAGTGCAGTGGTCCAGCCTGGGCCACACCAATGCCTCATGGCCTCCCAGTTCTCACCTCATCAATTATGTGCCAGCGCGTTTTGGACATGTGTGCGACGTGCACATGCTTTTGTGCCTGGTGCTGTTTACAACAGACAAGGATGGTGGCCAGTTCAGGGCGCATGAAGCTGCGGTGGACAGCAGCGGGCGCAGCAACCACCTCAAGCTCATGAACCCACCAGTGGCCATGGACGCCTTCATCCCTCTGCCAAGTGCGTGGACATGGGGCACTTGGGCTCCCTCATCAACCTTGCTTGAACGTTATTTGTGCCGCTGCCCAGTTTGATCATGAATACGATCACGTGGCACAGCATGAACCCAGCATCTGATCATCACGATGACGGTCCCCGGGCCAAAACAGCCTGTGCACATCGCCCTGCCCTTGCATCCGTTGTATGTGGCGATGAGCAAGGCACATGTGCATGGGTGCAAGGTTGCAGCATCCCAAAGACGGCACGGAGCACTTGCGACATGCCCCTATTGAACAGTTTGAACTGCATGTCTTCCACCTCTCACTGCCCTCATGCCGGCAATATACATACACACTAGCCACACCTACTGCCCACAGATGAGCGCGGCTCCATACAACCCCCGCTGCGCACCGGCCTGCTGCAGTTCCGCAACAACTTTGCGGTCACAAAGAACGTGGGTGATACATGCGGCGTAGCTGGTATGGCAGCAACCTTGAGTGTGGTGTACAATTGGTGTGTGTGCACCGTCGCAAGCATTGCTTTTGGGCATTAATGTGTTGGCTGTCCGCTCGGGTTTCACATCATCATACACACTGCCTGCTCACCCGCACCGCGAGTGCTACTGCCGCCACAGGCACGCAACATGCCATCCGGCTCCTTCACGCTGGAGATGTGGGCGCGTGGGGCGGCGCTGGACCCGTCACGCTCCTCCACCACGCAGCGCTCCGCCAACCTGTTCTCATACGCCACACAGGTGTGACTAATAATAACAACACGGCGTAACTCAGGTGTGACTGGTGCTGCGGTAGTGGGGACAAGTGTGCGCAACATGGGTGCGGGATGTACTCATTCCGCGCGGTGCCACGACCTAGCCTCAACTTACTGTCAGGGCATCTCACAAGGCTACAGCGTGCTCTTCAGGTCAGCCAGGTGGTGCCGTGCAGCAGTGTAAGCAGGTCAAGCGCAGCAGCTGTGCAGCTCCCACGTCATCACCCCTTCACCCGCTATGGCAGAGCACCTGGCAGCCGCACAGACAGTGTCCACATCACACAGTCCAAAGCCTCTTGCCTCCACCATCCCCCTACACTGTCCTGCAGGTCCTGCACCTCACTCTTGTCTGGTCTGTAGGCAATAGCTTATTTCCTGGATGTCAGTGCTCACACACCTGCTGTTTCCTGCACTCATGTTCTACACAGGCTTTTGCCGGGGATGGGAGTGAAGGGGGGGACGGTCACTCTGCCTCACCCACTGGCTTCATGGATGATGCGCTGAGGCTGGAGCGGATACAGGTGGGTGCAGATGAGAGGTTCAGGGTGCAGTTTCTCAAAGGTGCGGGGTGCTGTGTGAAGGTTCAGGACGCACATGCCCATAGCTCTGATGTGATCACTCACTTGAAACAGATGTGCTCCTGCCATGCACTTGTCAAGTACACGTTTAGCTGCTAGAGTGGAATGGCACCATGGGTGTGCGCAGCATGACTACGCGCCGTCGTGGCTGGAGCCTCGTTGGGCCACCAGCACTGAGGGCGCTGTGGTGCTGCACATCAACTCCAATGAGCATACGGACGACTCGGACACGCGCGCGTGGATCTACTTTGACGCAAAGTGGTGGGTGTGGACGCATGTGTGATGGTGGACATGCGCCAAGGCAGAGGGAGCTATGTATGATGTAGGTGTGGCAGGTGCTGGCAAGGTGCTGGCATGTGCGTTGTCCAGGCTGCAGTGCATCACCCTTTCATTTCTTCACAGCTGGTGTGCACTGCAACAGGGTTGTGCCGTTGGTCCTTTCTAACGGGCACTCGGCATGAACGCAATACCTCATGACGCCCTCACACGACCCTCATGCGTATGCTCTCATGCACGTGCCGACATGGCCAACTTGTAACCCACAAGTGGTGCACACCATATCCCACACCATCCCCCACACCCTCACCCCCCGCGCCACAGGGTGGATGACCAGTGGCATCACATCGCAGCCACATGGGACGGGGACAGTGGGGAGGCGCAGCTCCTCTTTGACGGCCAGCCCGCCACACCCTTCTGGTGCGCCCGCGTGCTGCCATGGTTGGCATTTGCTTGCACTGCCGCCCGCACGCCTGCTCCACGCGCTGCGTTGTGAATGGACCCGTTTGCAGCATTCCAGGTACCTATGCCTGCAGCCCCGCTCGTCCTGCAGCACCACACAACTGCACCTGTAAACGAGGTTTATACTGCTTGGCCCCTCGTGCTGCACCTACGTGTGCGCAGGAAGAGTGACGCGGGCATGCACGAGGCTAGCCCCGTGACAGCGGGGGGCGTGAATCCGTCTCTGGTGGCGGGCAGCCGGCGCGGCAGTGAGGGCGCCCTGGTGCTGGGGCAGGTGGGTGGGGGTGGGGCAGGGAGGGGTGTGTGTGCTGGGCAGCTGCCATGCCTGAGGGGGTTGACGTGCACGGTTGGAGTGGTAGGCAGAACTCAACGCTCCTTAGCTGCCTGTCGGTGTGGCATGTCATCCATCTGAGAGTACTCAGCTGCTGAGGAGCTTCCAGGTGCATGATGTGCCACACATCCTCATGCAAGGAAACAGGATGAGCGGCAGATGCCCTTATGACCAAAGGTCACACAACAAAGCATGAAATGTGCCGCACACGTGGTCACGGGCGCTGCACGCTCGCCCTGAGTGTCACAGCCCTCACATGCTGCTGCCTGCTGTGCTTGTACTGCAGGACCAGGATTGTTATGGCGGCTGCTTCTCCCCGTCTGATGCATTCTTTGGGGACCTGGCAGTTGTGCGCGTGTGGGGGCGCGTGTTGGGGCGGGACGAGGTGAGGGTGGGGCATCATGCCCTTGTGGCTCCGCGCTTCGCTGCTTTAGCACGTGGCTAACCGTACTTGACATGCCAAAGCCATTCACCAGGGCACTCTTGCCCACCACCCAGTATATATGACTGTCGCGGTCCTGTGCAACACCTGCCGCCCTGTCCCCCTTCACCCAGATCCGGCGCAACATGGCACGTGAGGCGCCTGAGTCCACATCAGGGCTGGCAGCTCTGTACGTGTTTGACAGCCAGGGGATGGGCGCCAGTGAGGCTGGGCTCGGCATGGTGGTGGACAGGTGTGCTTGCATGCGGCCTTGGCAGTAACACCAGGCTGGCCTCATCTGCACATCATCCCGCGAGACAATGCTGCCCCGTGATGCTGCCCTAAAGCATCCATTTACAACCGCGTACAATCTGCCTATTGAAGCCACCAATGCCATGTCTTCCGTGCCCTGGTGCATGCCCTGAACCCCTTTCAACCCACACTCCGGGACACTCACCCCCCCCCCACACACACACACACACTCACAGGTCCCCTGCTGGTGGCAACGACCTGGTGCTGCGCTCCTCTTCCCCCATTTACGTCTACTCCACTGCACCTTTGACGTTCACGGACGGACGCCCAGTCGCACCCCCCACCCCAGGAGCTGGTGGCTACAGCCTGTCGCTGAATGACAAGCAGGTGCGAGCGTGCGACTGGTTCAATGCGCTTCCATACATGCACAAACAACAAACAGCAGACATGGCCCAGGGCCCAGTTGTGGTCACCGGCAACGTGGTGTAGTGCAGGGTTCGATGGCGCAAGGGTTGCTTTTGCTGCTGGTGGCCATGAATAGACAGGCATCAACCTGGCACCCAGCTGCATCCCCAGTTTGTGCCACGGGGCTCAGCTTCACCCTCTTGCAGCAGAATGTTGCACGGTGCACCAGCATTGGCACCCAGCATCAGCTGACATGCACCACTGTGAGTTGTGATGCGCACACACTGCACGTACAGGTGCTCCTGGCCACCAACTTCCGTGACTTCCCGTCTGATGCGCTCACACTGGAGTTCTGGATGTGGGGCGTTGACACGTGCCGTCCTGGTGTGCCGTTCTCCTACGCGGCGGGCCAGTACCAGGACCGCGACAATGCGTTCTTGGTGTTCAACTACAACAGCTGGTGAGGACGCATGCTTGCGTTGGGTGCACTGCTGCTGATGGCCACCGGTCATGTAACCGCTTGGTTGGTGGAATCACACCTTGCATTCATGCAGGGGCGTGAGCGTGATGGAGGACGAGGGGACGATTGGCGACCACCTGTCTGGTGTGTCGGCGACAGATGGCAACTGGCACCACATTGCAGGTGGGTAAAGTATGATAAGACGCTGCTGCAATACGAGACTGTGGGGGTTTGCTGTGGCAGACGGCATGACGTGCCAAGCTGCACCGTTGCAGGCAAGACATGGGGTGTGCCTGGGGACGCCTTTTCACAACCATGTACTGTACGCTGTACTCATGTAGCAAGCAAATGTACACACACTGATACCGATCGAGGTTTTGAGTGCTAGCACAAAGGCCAGCTGGAAGCGCAAATGCTCCGCTGTGATGAGAGGGGCTTGGCGAGCTGTCAGGAAGCTGACCTGATGTGTGCCTGCCCTCGCACAACTGCTGCACATTTGGGAGTTAGCTGATGAACTCAGCGCCTTCAATGCATTTGCAGTGACCTGGGAGAGCAGCACAGGCAAGACCGTGCTGTACGACAACGGGCGACCCATGTGGACAGTGACCCGCAATAAGGGGGCGCGCATCCCCAGCGGTGGCACGCTGGTCATTGGACGCGAGCAGGACTGCCCCGGCGGCTGCTTCGACTCGGCCACAGGCGCTGCGGGCCGGTGTGTGCAAGGAGCATGCATGACCACAGGGCGTGCGCAGGCTTTGGGCTGTGTCATCTGTGCTTGCAGCTGCTCTGATGGCCATGAGATCTGGCCTGCTGGACACACACTGCAATCGCATAGATGCAGTCATAAGCTAGAACTCATGGTCCTGAGCCCCCCGCAGCACCTCAGCTGTCGCGGACCAGGAGTATGGGCCCCAGGACTTCTTTGGTGTGATTGAGGAGATGCGGCTGTGGCGCGTGGTGCGTACACCAGGCGACATTCGCGACTCCATGGCGGCTGATGACGGGCTGGGGCCAGGTGCGTGGGCTACCACCCCATGAACACTACACTGCCTCGCTGAGGCACCGTGAGAGGCTGAGGGCCTGAAGCCAGGGCGCCTGCAGTCATGCGGTTGGCACACACCAGGCTGCAGCGGCATGGACCTAGTGCAACGGTTGAAGATAGTGGAGGCTGCACGTCACGATGCCTTTCACTGTTTCGCATCTGCAGCATGCTTGCACAATTGTTGGCGCAAGGCTGCACCAGCATGGACCTCACGCACTCATTGCAGGTGCATGAGGCCATGAATGTTTGGTGTTGTTTCCTGAAAATGCTTGCCAGGCGGCTTTTCCTCCCCGGGTGTGGACCCAGGCCACAGGGACCTTGTAGCGTACTGGAAGTTTGATGAGGGCGCGGGGTGAGTGCCGCGCTGCAGTGTGCTTCAGAGTGGATGGCCGCTCTGGGTGGCTGCTGAGCACTGATCATCTACATGGCGCTCTACATGATGCCGCTACGAGCAGCGGCAGCATGAGCACTGCCATGCATGCCTGACGTCAAGTTCATGGCTGGTGTATGCCGCAGGTTCACAGTGCGTGACGTCACAGGCCACGGCCATGACCTGTTTATCACACAACCACCACGGTGGGAGGTGAGCGCGCCGGGGTTCCATCCACATGGCTGGCCACGCCATCTCAACTTGCCACAGGTGTAAATACAACGATTGGGGGCCGAGTGCACCCACCCACACAATGCCCACTCGCCTGGGTTGCGTGCTACACGGTCACACAACAGGTCACACGGTGGCTGTCCACCTGTGGTAACGCGGTGGTGGAGGGTCTGGAGGAGTGTGATGATGGAGACCTCACCGACGGTGATGGCTGCAGGTGTGGTGGTGTGGTGTGGCGCAGCAGGCATGTGCAGGAGGCAGCAATGCCACCGTTTCACTCATCGCTGTATTGCACCATGATATGCGAATCCCACAAACCCTCTTGCTCAAAGCGCCTTTCACGCGGGTATGCCTAAGCACGCAACGATGTTTGATTGACGGTCTGGCTCCCGGACACGTGCCCTGCAGCTCTGCGTGCAAGGTGGAGGAGGGCTGGGCGTGTGCGCCCCTCAGCCCCTCCATCTGTTGGCGCAAGGTGGGTGAGGCGGGCATATAACTGAAGGCAGCATGTGTACACGTACTGTGCTGTACGGTGCCTGTGGGTGCACAGTGTCGGGGACAGGCTGAGGGGCAGGACAGGGGCTGCATGTTGCATGGCAACGAAAGGCCTTTACCTCGGGTGGCAAGGGCCAACAATTGTGGTGCAAGGATTGGCAGCAGCCAATTGTAGTGCTTTGTATGTGCATGGTACGAGCGTGACGTCATCACTTAGTACTGTGTTGAAAAAGTTGGGATCATCTCGTCACGCGGAGCATGGCATGGCTATCTGGTTTTGTTTTCCGACACGTGCGTGCACTGGCACCACTTGCGATGCCCAGGACTCACCACCACCCCACACCCCACCTGGCCCACCACCTGTTCCCGGACCGTCTGGGCCGACCCCCCCTGCCCCGCCTCCGCCCTCTCCGACCCCCGGCCCCACACCTCCTGCACCACCCCGGCCTGCCCCAAGCCCTCCTGTTCCGCCATCAGGGGGTGACACGGGAGGTGGGGGCAGCGGGCGGCACCACAGCAAGGGCCGGCTGGCTGCCATCATCATCGGCAGTGTGCTGGTGGGCGTGGCGGTGGTGGGTGCGGCTGTTGCCGCGTTCCTCCACCGTGCCACACTCACCGCGCGGGTGCCCAAGGTGGCTGGGGCGCTTGCGGACGGGCTGCTGGCAGTAGTGCCAGGCGCAAGCGGCTTGCGGCGCGCACGCGAGGGGTACGAACCAGGGCTGAGCTATGACCCCATGGACCAGGCGCACGCGTATGCGCCCGAGTTCATCGCCATGTAAGTACTACAATATTCCTGCCTGCTGCTTGCCCCTGTTAGGTGTGTCTCGCCAGAAGTTTGAAGCCTGACTGGCTGCTACATTCATCAGGGTTGTTTTGCGTGACATCATGACAGGGCTGTTGATGGATCTATGAGCATTTTTTCAACATGCACGGCAGGTCGCCCGCCCCTACCCGCCGCCTTGCCATGCCCCCCCCTGGGACACCAGGCGCCTACCAGAGCCTGGTTGGCAGCCCAGCACCCACCAGCCATGTCAGCCCCAGGACTTATGGCACTCCCTCGCGCAACTTCTTCCCGGCGCGCAGCCCAGCCGGCCCTCCTGTGTATGGCAGTGGCAGCAACGGCAGCGATGGCAGCAGCCATGCTGTGGGCAGCGGCGGGCAGGACAGCACACCATCGCCATATACCCCTCCACGGGCGCCTGATGTGTGATTGTACTGGTGCATGGAGGCACTTTCCAGCCACTTGCGCATGATGAGTATGAATTTGAGCTGTCTGTAGCTCCTGTTGTGTTCTGCCGAGTGATATGCATGCACGCCCAGGGAGTGATTGGACTTGGATCACGACTTCTGTCAGGGAGGGATCAGTGAAGGAACGTCGATTTGTGTACCATGCATAGCATTGTTGATGTGGGCTTGCAGCTGTGCATGCAGGTGTTTGTAGGCGCTCACATGCAACTGCTCAGGCAGGCAGTGTCATGGTGCAAGAGAGCTCACAACACTGCATGGTCCGATTCCTTGTCACCAGCGCAACTGCCTCAACAACGTCTTTGTCCAGTGATAATGCCCTCTGCAGCATGGCTGATCATGGTGGCACATGTGCTGTGTGTGCATGTGCATGCAAGCACGTAGACCCTGGTCCATCTACACGCGCAAAACAAGAAATATACGATCAGGTTTGGAATCGCGCAATCTGGTGCAAGACAGCTGTGCATGTCGTTTGCTTCCGCACTCTCTGTTACACGTTGCGCTTGCCGGTTTATAGCTACAGGAGGGTACAGTAGTTAAGCTGCCTCTAAAAAGCATGAGTCCTCCAAACATTTCCGCAACAGCGCGGTAGACGGCACATCGGCAGTTGTCAAGAGCGATATTCAAGACAATCATGACGAATGTGCCGATGTGCAGTTCATGAACTTGGGAGCGGCAGAGCACGAGGTATGTTTCAGACCAGACCACGCTCGCTAGCGCAGTCCGAGCAGTAGTAGGGTGCGCAAGCAGCTCAAAGATGCATGCTGAACTGCTGTGCAGTATCAGGACCACTTGCGCCATCTGACACCTGTGTCAAAAACCCGATTCAGGCTTGTAAAAACGCCGGTTTGCGCCCACGCAGTTCCAAACCAGCCCATAGGAACGCATTGATCAGCAATCAAAGGACATCAAAGGTGCGATTCGGTCTTGACTGATTGTCCACCGGTGGGGCCGCTTAGCGGTTCTTCTGGGAATGATGCATTGCGATCGCTGCCTCAAACGCATGGAAACATGGTCGGCAACAGTTGGGCTTCGTAGACGCATGTGCCCAAACGCAACTGCATCGCATGGGCGTCTCGAGTAGCTGCGCGCGCATTTTCTGATGCCTCTGCATGACATGCTTCTACATGAAAATGCCTTTAGCCGCGCTGATCTTGCTCTGTACATCATGCAAGCTTGATGATGTAGGCATGAGCTGAAGCACCCTGCCGTTGGCAAGTGTCTTGCAGAAAGCACAGAGCAGCTGGGATAACATGGCGAAGCCCCTGGAGCACCAGGGCATCGTGGCGCCAAGCTTTGTAGATGCCAGTGCCACACCACCAGTCATCCGCATGTTTGAAGCATGCGCGAGGGAGGGACCAGCACGGCCATGCCTCTTCTTTAATGGAAAAGCCATGACTTATGCTGAGGTGAGAGTTTGATTTGTGTGCTGCAGCATCGTTGCAGTACATGTAGCTGCACAATGGTCAAGTCTCTGCTCTGCGGCTCCAGCATCGTTGCAGAACATGCAGCCGCGATGGCTGCACAGAGTCGAGTTACTGCTCTGCTGGTACACCTGATTCAGTGCAGTGTTGCGCAGCCGAGGCGGGCCACTGCGTACCGCCATGTACTGTGCCATGACCTGGACGCATACGCAGGTGAACGCACGTGCAAACCAGCTGGCGAGACGGCTGGTCAAGCTGGGTGTGGTGGCAAACCAGAGCGTGGGCCTTCTGCTTGATCGCTCGTTCGAGGTGTTGTTACATCAAATTGTCCATGATGCAGGCTCTAGCACAAATTACAGTGCAGCATGATGACGCTTGGTTCTTAATTCTGCTACATGATCTTCTGTTGGCTCTCCAACTCTGGCATTCTGGTCACTCCTTTCCTGCAGCTGATCATATCCATGTTGGCAGTGCTCAAGGCGGGTGGTGCCTACCTCCCAATGGACCCTTCCTACCCAGATGACCGCCTAGCGGGTATGGTGGAGGATGCAGGTTCTCAGGTGGTGCTGGTGCAGGCACACAACACGGCCAAGTGGAAGAGCATGAAGAGCATGATCGGCACGGCCGGGGAGCGTGTTCAGATGCTGGAGGTGGGTGATCACCTGTGGAGTTTACGTTGGGTCACATGCCTTGCTTGCAGTGCGGTCTGCACACTCTGCAGCCATCTCAGATGCATCTGCGCACCTCCCGCACCTGCTGGACCCACATCACAGTAGGTGTACTACAGATTGTCAGTATGCTTGCACCTGAGGTTACTGTGTACACAATGGTGCGCTTCAGGTGGAGGAGTTCTTGAAGCAGGCGGCTGCCTCAGGCCAGGGCGAGGGGAACCTTGACGATGTGACTGTGGCGCCCACAGACCTGGTGTACCTCATCTACACATCTGGCTCCACGGGCAAGCCCAAGGGCGTGATGCTGCGCCACGAGTGCCTATCAGACTTCGTCCGCTGCTCGCAGGACCGGTATGGTCTGACGCCAGATGACCACTGGCTCATGACCATCTCCATCTCCTTTGACCCACATGCCATGCAGGTGTGGCCTCAGGAGCTGTACGCCAGTCGCAGACCAATGTGCATGCATAGCTGTTGTTTCAAATGGGTTTTATTGCAGTGCCACACGTCTTTATGTGGCAAATTGTGTATCACTGCTCCTGTTGCAGGTGTTCAGCGCGCTGTGCAGTGGAGCTGGGCTGGCAATCACTCGCCCTGGTGGGCATACAGACAATGTGGGTGTAGAATGGCTGACTGGCACACACGCAGCTGTGATGCCTGTAGATGGTGGTAGGTGATGCTTGCATTCCGCAGCTGTCAGCTTGGTGCACAGCATTCAACGGCGTGCGACAAGCACATGAACTGCTTGGGATCACTATTCCCTGGATTGACTGCTGCAGGACCACATCATTGACCTGATTTCAACACACAAGGTCACGTGCTGGAACAGTGTGCCCAGCTTGGTGGCGCTGCTCATAAAGAGCCCGCGCATCAAGACATGCATGTGCCTGAAGCACGTGCATATGGGCGGCGAGGCACTGCTGCCAAAGCTGGTACAGGAGATCAAGGAGGTGTGTGAGCATTTGGGTCATTTTCTGCATGGCTGACTCATCGCAGCATGCATCGCGGGCCTGGGCTGGACCGTATTTAGGCGATCGGTCAATCATCGCTGATCTGGCACATGCTAGCCACTATCATCTCTTCAGCAGAAAATGCTCTGCTTCGTCTGCTGACTTGCCCCTTGTGCTTGTGCACCTCAGGTGCTGCCAACCACGAGCGTGTGGAACGTGTACGGTGCGTTTTAATGCAGCTACCTGTGCACTTGCTCCCACATGCATGAGCTGCAGGCCAGGGGTTCATTGTGCTAATGTATGTCAGCGGTAGACAACCTGCATGTGGCTGCCCACCTTGCCTTTGTCTTGGCCCGTCTTTCAGGCCCAACCGAGGCCACCATCTGCTGCACGGCCTTCCAGGTGATAATGAGCTCACCGCAGCTGCCCTGTGCCTTGTTCTGTGTTGGCAACTTACCTAGTGGTGCATTCCACTGTGGCCGGGAGAATTCATGTGGTGTTTATGCGTGACTGATGTGCTGCAGGCAAGGCCTGAAGACAAGCTGATTCCAATTGGTCTTCCGGACCATAACGTGCACTGCTACGTGGTGGATCCTGGCACCCTGGCACTGTGCCCACCTGGCACACCAGGCGAGCTGCTCATCAGCGGCCCGCGTGTGGCATCAGGTGGGATGTTTGTGCAGAATGCAGGCTTGCATCTTCGTTATCAGGTGCTAGCGCGTTTGAAATCAAAGTGAGTCAGTATGCACAACCCACAACTCCTGCAGGTTACCTGAACCGCCCTGATCTGACTGTGGAGAAGTTTGCGGACAATCCCTTCTGGGAGGAAATCAAGCTGGGCCTGCCTGTCGAGATGAGGCACCATTACCACAAGGCATACCGCACAGGTGAAATTTGGTTGTTGCTGTCAGTCTGCCAAGCAGCAGAGTTGCAATGTTGATCTGCTGGTGCATATCTGAGGAAATGATTGTTGCACATCATCTAAGCTAATTCCCTTTCATGCCTCATGCAACAGGTGACCTGTGCGTGCGGCTGGCTGATGGCAACATCCAGTTCCTGGGCCGCATAGACAGGCAGGTGAAGGTGAACGGCGTGCGCATTGAGCTGGGTGAGGTGGAGAGCGTCATCTCCCAGGTGGAGGGTGAGTGACATGGCAACACCCGTTTCAGGATGTGTGCATGCCACACCTGGACAGCCTGCATGCCCCTGCATGCCCTGCAACAGAAGGGCTACATAAGGGCCCTACTGCAGGTCATGCTGTGAAACAAGCCGCCTGCGTGTTATGGCTTACGGTAGCTCGTGAAGCTTAGAGGCAATTCATTACCATCATCATCATCTGCTGCATAGTATCATCGATGCCATGTGTGCTTCGCAGGCGTGAAGATGTGCGTATGCAAGGCGCACAAGGACTCAGCCGGCGTGGCTCGTTTGGTGGGCTATGTGTCCCCCGCCACGCTGGTGCCCACCTTGATCCTGGCGCACTGCAAGTGAGTCACTTGTCCTCTGCAGGTCAACCGGTGCTCTGATGCTGGTGCATCCGAGCACTCCTGACATGCACGCATTTGGTGTGTCCTGCACTGTGTGATTGCACATCAGATGCATGCTCAAGTGAACAATAATGTGACATCGGTGGGATCTGTGCTCGCAGGTCTGTGCTGCTGCCGGCCATGGTGCCTGCCGCCATCATCACTATGGACGAGCTGCCGCTGACGGCCAACGGCAAGATTGACGACAAGAGGCTGCCTGAACCGGACTGGGGCGCCCTGCAGGATGCTGCGGAGGCGTACGTGGGCCCCAGGGATGATGTGGAGACCGCGGTGCAGGCAGTGTGGAAGGACGTGTTGGGTGCGCGTGAGGCGCCGTCCGTCCGCGCCGACTTCTACCAGCTGGGCGGCACCAGTCTGATGATGATGATGGTGCGCGGGCAGCAGCAGGGGCAGGTTCTGTTGTGTGCAGAGTGCGGTGACCCTTCAAGTTCCTGTCCATCTGATGAGGTGTAAGTACATGTTTCAATTGCATTCTATGTGTCCTTAGGCAGTTTGAGCAGCACTCACACAGCTTGACCTTACAACCGCACACCACCTGTTTGGCCCATACAACACTGCAGGTAGCGGAGCGCCTGCGTGTGGGCCTGGTGTTGGGCGACCGCGCCACTGGCCTGCAGGAGTGCGCGACCGTTGAGGCCGCTGCAGCACTGCTGCGCAGCATGACGCCACCTCCTGCAGCTGACAAGCTCAAGGCACTGGCTGGGGCAGCCGCCAAGGGCTCTAAGGAGGTCATTCCAGCCAACAGGTGGCCAGACGACCTGCGCCCATTATCATTTGGGCAGCTGCAGATGTACACGCTGTCCACGCTTGAGTCGTCCGGCTTCTCACACTACAACGAGAACATCACACTCACTGTGGAGGGGCCGCTGGACATTGACGCGCTGAAGAAGGCGTTAGGCTTCATCTGTGACCGCCATGAGGTGCTGCGCGGTGCATACGTGGAGGACGCGGCCGGAAACATCATGCACAAGATTGCACGTGGGTGGCTGGGCAAATGATGGCGTTGAAGAGCAAGAAGGCAGCGTGGTGCTGGCGAGTTCTCTGTGTGTGATAGGTGGACAGAGCGGCAATTGAGTTTGTTAATCTTGCTGTCTTCTTGCCTGGCCTGGCCTTACAATGCTTACTGCTGGTGGTTGTGAATGGCTGCAGCCAAGGGCGCTGTGCAAGTGCCAGTCATCGAGGTGGCGTTTGCTGAGGCCGGGTTTGAGGATGCCGCTGTCATCCGCTACATGCGTGATCAGAGCTGCAAGGCTTTTAATATGGGCGTGGCCCCCCACCTGCGCGTGCACGTGTGCCACTGTCCCAACAACGTCCACCGCATGCTGTTCACGCTGCACCACAGCATTATGGACGGATTCTCTATGGGCGTGTTCTGGCGCGAACTGGAGCTGGTACGTACCATGCCGATGGATGCAGTCTGATTGTGATGTTGAGTCCTACGTGCACAGGAACATGATCTGCTGCAAATCACCGGTTTCATTTTGGTCACCGCTGCCACGTGCGCCCACATACACCCTGCAGGCGTACAATGCGGCGCGCAAAAACACCACGCCAGTGTTCAACCCGCCTGCGCTGCCCATCCAGTTTGCGGACTTCGCAAAGTGGCAGCTGTCGCTGCTCAGCAGTGACAAGGTCAAGGAGCAGGAGGAGTGGTGGAAGCGGCAGCTCAAGGGTGCACCCACCATGATCGACTGGCCACTGGACAAGCCACGCCCACCAGTGTCCACGTACCGTGGTGGTGTAGTGCGCTTCGTCATCCCTGCAGGTGAGTAGATACAATACAAGGCCTACTATCTCTAGCTCATCAACCCAGGTGTTCCCTGATTGTGAATCTGTGAACCACAAGCAGAGTGCACGAGTATGCAGCCATGAATGCCAACATGATGGCAAGCTGTGCTGCTGTGTGATGCTGCAGATGTGTGTGCCAAGCTGCGTGACCTGTGCACGCGCACGCGGTCCACATTGTACAACCTACAGCTGGCGCTGTTCATGGCTGGCATGTACCGCTTCACACGGCAGGTGTGCTGGCCGGCCAATATTTTGCACCCCACTGAGGCTTGTTGGCTTTTTGCTGCGTTGTATGCATCTGTCTTGGAGCGCGCAGACCACTGTCCTCGCTGACATGATGATATAGGTATGACTCCATCCTGTGTGTGCTTGCAGGATGACATCCTGATCGGCCAGACGTTCGGCTACCGCCCCGGAGAGTCGGGGCCGCTCATGGGCTACTTTCTCAACATCCTGGTGCTGCGCACGCAGCTGGGCCCAGCACTCAGCTTCCAGGAGCTGATGGGCAAGGTACGGCAGCTGCTGTGGTGAACGCTTGAACAGCCAGGTGCTGGTGCTGTATTCGAGCTGGGCAGAGGCACGGTTGTGCCTGGAGACAGCAGGGAACAACGCGATGCGAAGGGAGCATTCAGGGAAGTGTGGCTTTGATGGGCTGTTGCCATGCAGGTCAAGGACACAGTGCGCGATGCCGTAACCCACTCGGACCTGCCGTTCCAACGCATTGTGGAGGCAGTGGGCGCACCACGCGAGCTGAACTACAACCCGCTGGTGCAGGCATGCATGACCACGCACCAAGAGGACTGGTTTCCCCACCTGGTATGTTCATGTGTGCTTTGTAGACACTGTCAGCCAGGCGCTCAAGTCAGCACTCCTGTGCTGCCCGCCTAGACCGCTGGTTTACATCAATGACCAACTCCAAAACCAGTGTGCATCACAGCCACATTGCTGTATGACCTTGCATTGCACTGGATGTAGCCCTTTTAACCAACTGACAAGTTGACCTGGTTTTGTATTTTGTGACTGCAAGGCTCTGGATGGCATCCCGAAGACATGCCAGCCTGTGGACCTGGACCAGGTCAGTGGCTGCTGCATCAGGGCTGTGAAATAAAATGCAAGATTCTTGACCAACTAACCAGTCCCAAACACAGCTTCTGCTTGCTTATGGTGCTGGCATCCATGATTTGCCATATTGTTGGTTGCGCATGCCATTGCTGGCTTTGCTCTGCCTTGCTGCACCCGACAGACCGTGTCCAAGTTCGACCTGGTGTACGAGTTCACACCGCGTGGGGATGTGATCCACTGCAGCCTGGAGTACAGCTCTGACATCTTCCACCGCTCCACCATTGAGTGCCTGGCACGCACAATGGGCGTGATGGTGGCAGCTGTGGCTGATGAGCCGGGGCTCACCATGGCCGACATCCCCTGCGTGCACCCCCAGGACCTGGACACGCTGCTCAAGACGTGCGTAGGGTGTGCTTGGGGTACTACGGGGTGCAGCTGCTACTGACTAGGAACTCACCAGCAGAGGTTGCCCTGTTCTGTCTGCAGTCAATTGCCCCTCGAAAGTGATGTTGCAAGCTGAATTTGCAGCAGGCAAAGGCTGCATGGCACATCCTCACCCACATCCTCGACCTCGCCGTCTGTCACTTATTTTGTTCGTGACCCATGCAGGTACCAACCCAAGCTCATGCCACACCACTACCAGGGCCCCCTCATCCACACGTTCATTGAGCAGCATGCAGCATCCACACCACAGGCAGTGGCTGTCATTCAGGACGACATCCGCATGACATACCGTGAGGTGTGCCCTGATGTGTACCTCATCCTGCCTTGCCTGGCTTCACTTTCCTGGGCTTGATGAATGCTTGGGCTGAACTTGGAAACTCGCTGGTCCCACAGTTCCTTTGCACATTGCAGCACTGACCCAACAGCAGCCTCATTTGGCGTATATGCATGGCCTATACCTGCAGCTCAACAGCCGTGCCAACCGCTTGGCGCACCTGCTGATTGGCAAGGGCATTGGTGCGAATGGTGTGGTGGGCCTCATGATGGACCGCACACCGGAGTACATCGTGTGCATGGTGGCTGCATACAAGGCGGGTGGGTGCTGGACGCCCCTGGAGGAGTCGCTGCCTGAAGACCGGCTGGCCGGAATGGCGCAGGTGTGTGTACGCCACAATTGACTTTCTTGTCCTTACGCTGCTTGCGGCCTGTGTCCTGCTTGTGCATAGTCCTAATGCAGGTGTGGTGCAGGTAGAACAATTGGGGTAGGTGGAGACTTCAAATATCCCACCACTTGGTGTTTCCCAAACCTCCATGTGCTATGCAGGACTCTAACGCCAAGGTGGTGCTGACGCAAGCACACAACGTGGTGCGCGCACGCAAGATGCTGGCTGAGCTGGGTGTTGGTGCTGAGGTAGTGGACCTTGATACGTTCTGGGCTGGAGAGGCTGATAAGCAGCCCGCCACCAACCCGCCACACGGCCGCTGTGGCCCTGATGACCTGGCCTACATCCTCTTCACCTCGGGTTCCACGGGCCGGCCCAAGGGCGTGATGATCCACCACCGTGCGATGAATGACTTCATCACCCACTGCATCTGGTATGCCAAGTTGGACCACACTGATGTCGGCTTTGTGACGGCGGCAATTTCGGTGAGCAGCGCCTTAAGAAAATAATTGTGTCAACAAGAGGCCGGGCCTCCTGTTGCTGCCTGCTGGCTTGCTACAGCTTTGGCCACACACGGGCCTGACCATCATCTGCATACAGTGCTCCAAATTGGGGCCATTAGCATGTGGTGTGTTCCCGCACCAGGAATGTTCTGTTTCACAATCCTGCACACATTATGTCTTCTGGTGGTGTGGCCCTTTATCCCGCAGTTTGATGCCCAGTTCATTTCGCTGAGCACGGTGCTGGTGGTGGGCGGTGCTGTGGTGCTGGTGCCCCCCAAGAAGCAGCTGGAGCCGGACGTGGTCACGTCCCTGGTGAACCAGCATGGCTGCACCATCTGGTCCGCAGTGCCGTCCCTGCTGGCCACCTACCTGCAGGTGGCCTCCATCAAGTTCAATCCCCCAAGGTGTGTGGAAACTTACTGGAGTATGACTCTGGAGCACCGATGTTTCATGCCTCCCCTGCAGCGTCAGCGTGCCGGCCTAGCAGCTGTTTTGCTCATGTCGGCTGCACATACGTCCTCTTCTGCAGGCGCCTCAAGCTGCACATTGGTGGTGAGGCTGTTACACCAGAGTTGGTCAACAAGGTGTATGCACAGGTGGGTGCTTATAACAGCGCCTTGATGTGGTGAGGCTGTACAGCCAAGTGCTAGCAGGGCACCATGCGCTCACTTCAAGCACACCATGATTCATCTGCACCGCAGATCCCTTATAACCCACTGGAGGGAGGTGATGACAACGCTGGCGGGTGCTACGTCATCAACAGCTACGGGCCCACTGAAATCACGGTGTGTGCCTGTGTGTGTGTGTATGATGGAATTCATAGGCACCACGGCAAGTTCATGCTTTATGCACCCTGCAGCTGTGTGCTGTAGTCTGTGACGTTGCAGCTCCATATCAGCTGTATGCCCATAGGCCTGGACTTGCTGGCCAGCTAAGGCCAACCACGTGCCTGATCACAGGTGCACTGCAACACGTGCAACCTGTACAAGGATATGCCGTTCTGTCCGCTGGGCCCCATCCACGAGAACTACCGTGCATTCGTAGTGGATGACAAGCTGCAGCTGGTGCCACCTGGTGTTGCGGGCCAGCTCCTGCTGTGTGGCCCACGCATTGCCAAGGGCTACGCCAACCGCCCAGACCTGACTGCAGCCGCCTTCATTGACAACCACCTGCTGCCCCTGATTGAGAAGGATGTGGCGGACCCATCACTGTGCGTGTAGACAATGCTTCCCTGTTTCATTGTTGCAAGCATCCTACACTGAAGCAGGTAGCTTCATGCATGAAGCAGGTACGGATCTCTTTGGAAAGCAGTTTGATTGACTGGTACCTGCTGTGCATATCACCTGCGACCGTCTGCAGGTACACAAGATTGTACAAGACAGGTGACCTAGTGCGCTGGCTACCTGATGGCAACATGGTGTACCTGGGCCGCATTGATCGTCAAGTCAAGCTGAATGGAGTGCGCCTGGAGCTGGGTGAGGTGGAGGCGGTGATGGAGAAGGCGCCCGGCGTAGCACAAGCTGTTGCTACAGTGTACACGGACAAGCAGGGCAACAAGCATCTGGTCGGGTGAGTCCACAGAGCATTGAGGCCTGTGGACACTTGTATGCTACTGATGGACAGATGGCTGAAAATGATTTCACTGCAAGGGGGTGCTTCACCCAGTGGGGTTCAGCGACATTGCTGGCGTGTGGAGGTTGCATTTGTATGATCATCCACCAACGTATATATTCACACAGGTACGTGATCCCCGAGGTGCCCATTTCAGAGGTGGCTGCACACTGCAAGTCTAAGCTGTCGGCTGCCATGTGCCCCACGGTCATCATGGCACTGCCCTCGTTCCCCCTCAACCCCAACGGCAAGGTGGAACGCAAGCTGTTGCCAGAGCCCGATTTCAGCGCGGTGCAAACGGAGGTGAATGTGACTGCAGCCGTTTGCATGCTGCATGCTTCACACAGGACGGACTGGTGTCTGTGCTGTCACAGGATCTGATCACCGGCAGTGCATAAAGTAAAGAGTGCTGTGCCTTAATCAGCCGCCATGACTGACTATATGCTGACAATCCTAGGCGGGATACTGGCATGGCTTGAACTTTCCAGGCATTGTGGTGACTGATCTGCTGCGCAGTACGTAGCACCCGTAACGGACATGGAGGCGCTGATCCAGCAGGTGTGGCAGCAGGCCATGGGGCTGGAACAGCCGCCGTCTGTGACTGCTGACTTTTTCACGGTGGGCGGTACATCACTCATTGGCCTCAAGGTCAATGCGGCGGTGCGCAAGATGCTGGGAGATGGTGTGACGCTGGGCGGTGAGCGCGAGATCTCAGAGCAGGTCCTGGCTGACACCGCCAGGTCCTGGGTAGAAGCAACCTTGCCTGGTGCCGCATCTCTGGACGATGGCCATGAAGCTGAGGTACACACATTACCTGTAACACCATGCAACCTCGATGCCCATCGGGGCCTGCGGGAGCCTGTGTTGATGTTCTGTACATCAAACTGCATTGGCGTGGCTGCACAGGTACATTCCTGCACCTGAATCGTACCATCCGCGCATCAGCTGCGGCCATTGAGGCCCAGGGCGTCAAAGTGCCAGCTGGCATGGTGGCCGCAAACGGCAATGGTACTGCACACGCGGCACCTGCTGCACCAACGGGCCTGCCTGCGCGCCAGTGGGATGCCGCTGCGCCCGAACGGCCGCTGTCTCTCAACCAGCAGCAGATGTGAGTGGGACATGCTTGCCCAGACGGCCAACAGCATTGCGTCTGGGGGCATGTGATGGGCCCACGCACATCAACAGCAGAGAACCAGCATGTGCAATGTTTGTTGCTGTGGTGCACGTCTGCTGCAGGTGGATCCTGTACCAGATGCAGGGCAAGTCTGCACAGTACAATGTACCTCTGGTGCGTGACTTGTTCTGCCTCTTTGTGTTAGATGCAATCGTGACTGTAGCTCGTAAGTTGTAAAGCAGCTGGACCTTACCTGCTCTATTCATCCCTGGTGGGGCATGTGATGACAACACCTCCTATGGAGGCATGAGAGGGTTTTCTGTACATTGCATTGCTTGTGTAAATCGCAGACTGTGGAGCTCACAGGCACGGTGAAGGCCAAGGCCATGCAGCAGGCGCTGCAAGTGCTAGTGTCCCGGCACGAGGTGCTGCGCATGCATTACAAGGTCAAGCCGTCTGGTGAAGCAGTTGCTTGGCTTGTCCCGGAGGACGAGTTCACAGTGGCCCTACGCACTGAGACAGTCACCAGCGAGGGACTCCAAGCAGCTATCAATGCAGAGGTGCAGCAGCCATTTGATCTGGAGCAAGCGCCCTTGATCCGTGCTGCCCTGTTCACCATCAGTGATGCACCGGCAGCGCCGATGGCCAACGGCAAGGCAGTGGCGGGTGCAGGCTTCGGGCCCGTGACCACTGTGCTGCAAGTCACAGCGCACCACTCAGTCAGTGACGGCTGGAGCTCAGGCATCATGCTTGACGAGATTGCCGCGGCCTACACAGCGGTCACAGAGCCCAAGCTGCTGCTGACTGGCGCTGTGAAGCCGCTGCGCGAGCTGACTGCCCAGTACTGGGATTATGCAGCCTGGCAGGGCGACCGCATCTCTGGTGGGGACCTGCTCTCCAAGGAGCTGGCGTTCTGGAAGAAGGAGCTTGCGGGCGCCCCGTCACTGCTGCAGCTGCCCAGTGACCGGCCCCGGCCAGCTGCACCAGTACGTGGCGGCGCGATGCTCAAGTTTGAGGTTGGGCGGGAGCTGGCCTCACGTGTGCAGGCATCCGCACGCAAGCTGGGGGCCACCACGTTTTCCACCATGCTGGCAACTATGCAGGTGTTGTTGCACCGGTTCAGCGGCCAGGATGAAGTGGTGGTGGGCGTGCCAGTTGCAGCTCGTGATCTGCCCGAGACTCAGCACCTCATTGGCTACTTTGTCAACCCGGTGGCCGTTCGTGCGGCATTCCCAACCGGCGTGCGCTTCTCAGAGGTAGTGGCACGTGCGCAGACCGCTGTGCTGGGCGCGGTGGAGCACAGCACGGTGTCATTCCTGCAGGTGGTGGAGGCATGCGACGTGGAGCGCACACGGGGGGCCAACCCTCTGTACCAGGTGCTGCCCGTGCAGATCAGCTTGATTGGTCTGCAGCCGATGCCTGTGAATGCCTGTTGCACAAGCCAGGTTTATAATCTGCCAGGCCTGTCTACTTCATGCTGTGCCTCACCCACCTGTCCTCTGCCTACTGCGCTGCACAGTGCATGTTAATCATGAACGATGCGCTGGTGGACGGCGCCGAGGACGGAGTGCGCTTTGGCTCATGCAAGGGCCGTGTGAACAACCGGTCTGAGCTGGGCGCCACCAAGGTGGACGTGGCGCTGTCCCTGAATGCCGCCAATGACGGGGGCTACGAGTGCCTGCTGGAGTACTCTGCCGACCTGTTTGACGCCATCACCATGGAGCGTATGTCCGCATGCTTCGTGCGGCTGCTGGGTGCGTATGCCGCTGCTGCTGTGAATTTTCTTTGGTGCATAGATCGTTAACATGGTGTAATCCCATGGCAGGGTATCATGCATGGCCATGTTGATGATGTTTAACTGTAGACTGCTATGCCATGTACTTTGCCATGGGCTCCCTGTTGTGCTCATGCCTTTGTCCACATCCAGAGTCTGTGGCAGCCACACCCGATGGCGCGGTGTCTGGGCTGGCCATTGTGCCCATGGAGCAGCGTCGGGCCCTGCTGAAGGAGCTTCAGGGCGAGCCACGCACCAAGTACTTCAGCAGTGAACCGGTCATAGCTGCCTTTGAGAAACAGGCAGCCGCCACACCCGATGCGTTTGCAGTGCACCTGCACACAACGGGCGGGTCTCTGACTTACAAGCAGTTGGATGAGAAAGCCAACCAGCTGGCCCACAAGCTGATTGCTATGGGCGTGAAGCCGGGTGTGCCTGTAGGCATGCTGCTCGAGCGTTCTCTGGACCTGCCCATCGGCATCCTGGCAGCGCTCAAGGCGGGTGGCGCGTACCTGCCCTTGGACCCTTCGTACCCTGAGGATCGCCTGGCGGGGATGGTGGAGGACGCGTGCGCTCCTGTGGTCCTGACCCAGAAGAGCAAGGTCAGCATGGCACAGACGCTGCTGGCTGCTCAACCCAAGGGTGCTACCACAGTGGTGGTTATGGAGGACTTTTGGGCTGACAAAGCAACAGCAAAGCTGCCCACCACACGTCCTCCCATCACCATTGACCGCACGTCCATGGTGTACATCATCTTCACCTCGGGCTCTACTGGCCGTCCCAAGGGCTGCATGCTGCGTCACGAGAACCTGGCCGACTTCATCGCATTCACCATTGAGTACTACAACATCACGGCCCAGGTGTGTGCTGTGCTGCATTGCAGCAAAGCATGGCCATCCAAGCTTGCCATTGCAAAGGTGGGGATGCGGGGGTGGGGTGGGGTGTGGGCTGGACAGAGTGGCTGTGCTGTGCTCCATTTACGAACCTGCAGACAACTGATGTGTTTGCTTTTTCTTTGTCTTGTGTATGAATATGCAGGACAACTTCCTGATGACCATCTCCATCAACTTTGACCCACACACGTGAGTTGGATATTGTTGTCTTGAGTGTGTTGCTGGTTGTGCCAAAACACGCCCTTGCATGGGTGCACAGCTTGTGTATGTGAGAGCGCAACTCACCATGTTGGGGTGAGCTGCACTGATGGTTATGCCCTGTGCTGCACGATGTGTGTGCGCAGTATGCAGCTGTTCACGCCGCTCGTGATGGGTGGTGCGGTTGTGCTGGCCCGCCCCGACGGCCACACTGATCCCGAGCATCTGACCGACTGCATCAGCAAGCACAAGGTCACGTTCTGGAACGCGGTGCCCTCGCTACTCAAGATCCTGCTGCGTTCCACGCGCGCCCCCGAGCTGCGCTGCCTACGCCACGCCCCCATGGGTGGTGAGGTGCTGGTGCCAGCCATTGTGGAGGAGTCTGCGAAGGTCCTGCCCACCACCATCATCTAGTGAGTGCCGGCAACACTCATTGTAACGGGCTGGGGCCTAGCGACGAGGTTTAAAGAAGAGGAACTCAGCGTGGCGGCCACCATCTGCCGTGTGCAATTTGCTGCATTTTGGCCTTCTTGGCACTGGACCAAGCTGACTAGAGACACCCACTACTGCCCTGCACTTGTAGCAATGTGTACGGTCCAACTGAGGCCACGGTGATTGCTACCACCTTTGAGGCGTGCCCCAGCGTGATTGCATCACTGCCCAACATCCCCATCGGCCGCCCTGACCACAACATGCACGCATACGTGGTCGATGCCAGCGGGCAGCTGGCACCACGCGGTGTGCCTGGCGAGCTGTGGCTGGGCGGGCCGCGCACGGCAACTGGCTACATCAACCGCGATGACCTCACTGCTGAGAAGTTCATCCCCAACCCCTTCCTGAACGAGCTGCAACTCCCAGACCCTGGCCTGGGCCGTCACTACGCACGTGTCTATCGCACAGGTGATCTGGTGCGCTGGACGCAGGAGGGAAACATTGAGTTCCTGGGCCGCATAGACAGGCAGGTGAAGGTGAACGGCGTGCGCATTGAGCTGGGTGAGGTGGAGAGCACCATGGCAACGGCGCCAGGCGTTAAGCAAGCCGTGGCCACCACTTTCAAGGATGAGCGCAACGAGTATGTCATGGTGGGTGGGACGCTGTGTCGATATTCTCTACGTTGCCATTGTGAATCTCAGCTTGCCGCCAGGCCAGTGGCATTGCTGGCAAACAAGTGTCCAGGCTCTGCAACCCATCAAAGCCCTGGTTGCTCCACCTGCCTGTTGGTTGATGGTGAACAACCCACACCCCAGGCTATCACTTGCACATCTTTTATTGAGTGCTGAGCTCCTGCTCTGGTGCCAGGTGGGCTATGTGACCCCCATGGACGTGGAAGTGGCTGCGGTGCTGGCGCACTGCAAGAAGACACTGATTCCAGCGATGGTGCCCTCAGTGATCATCCCCATTGCCTTTGTGCCGCTGACGCCTGGAGGCAAGATCGACACCAAGGCACTGCCGCTGCCTGACTTCAAGTCCAAGGCGGCAGGCGCTTCCAAGGCAGGGCCGTATGTGGCGCCCAAGGACGACATTGAGAAGACGATCCAGGGCATCTGGATGGAGGTGTTGGCCACACAGGAGCCATTGTCCACCTCAGCGGACTTCTACCAAGCAGGCGAGTGGCCAAAGTAGGGAGGGCATATGAAAACAGCAGCAGAGGTATTCAGCAGCATGCTGAAGGATACGTGGGCCTCATTTAGGCCAAACCAACACCTGCACTGTTCACAGGTCCGTGCTAGCAGCAAACATTCTTATGTTGCCTTACGTGGCTGACTGCACACTCATGACATGTCCGCGCCATGCGCGCAGGTGGCACGTCACTGAAGATCATCCTGGCCTCCGCGCGCATCCGCACTGCATTGAAGCTCGCCATCCCTCCAACCGCCCTCAATGCCTGCTCCACCATTGCAGAGGCCGCTGAGTTTGTACGTGCAGCTTTGAAGGATCAGGGCGCCCAACCTGCACAGGCTGTTGATGAGGCAGGTGCAAGTGGTGCAAGCATCGCCAAGAATGCCTGGGTGGACGACCTTCGCCCCTGCTCATACAGCCAGATGCAGATGTATGTCATGTTCAAGCAGGACCCGTCCAGCATCACGTACAATGAGAACGTGATCATGCGTTTCAAGGGCGCCCTGAATGTGGCAGCGCTGCAAGGCGCCATGGCCGCGTTCCTGGACCGCCATGAGGTGGGGAGCAGGGCACTGCGTCCTGCTTATGTTACAAGCCCTAGTTGGTGAAGAGCAGAAGCAAATACCTGTGTTCCAGGACACAGCAGAAAGTGTACGCATGTGCTGCTTTGTTGGACGTGATGTGTTGCTGGTTCACTCTGCAAGTTTTTATGGGCCCCTTGTTGCCACAGGTCATGAAGTGTGAGTTTGTGGAGACGGCGTCGGGTCCCCAAATGCGTGTGAACCATAAGGCTCAGGTGCCATTTGTGATGGTGGACCTGCCAGCAATCCCTCCTGGTGGCACAGAGATGGACTCCATCAAGGCGGTGATGAAGGAGTACACAATGAAGCCGTTCGACCTGCGTGCGGCGCCATGTGCGCGTGTCACCATGATCCGCATCGGCCCTGACCACCACATCTTCATCCTCACGCTGCACCACGCGTTCTTCGATGGCTGGTCGGTCCAGGTCTTCTACACCGACCTCATCAAGCTCTACAAGGTTCAGGTCGCCCCATCTACCCCGCCACTGGAGCCCATGCCCATCCAGTACGGTGACTTTGCCAAGTGGCAACACGACCATGTGCTGAATGACACACACATGGACCGCCAGCTGGCGTACTGGAAGAAGAACCTGTCAGGAGCACCCACCGTCATGCAGTGGCCCGCTGATAAGCCGCGGCCCGACAAGCCAGTGGGCGGTGGTGCGGTGCAGCATTTCTACCTTCCGTCTTCCACAGTCAAGAAGCTGATGAAGCTGCAGCAGGCCGAGAACGCGACCGACTTCATGGTCATGCTGGCAGGCTACTTTGTGATGCTGTCGCGGTGGTGCCGGCAGGAGGACATGCTGGTAGCATCCACCTATGCCAACCGCACAGACGAGACCAAGGCCCTGATGGGGTATTTCCTCAACATGCTGGTCCTGCGCGGCTCCACAGACGGCAACCCCACATTCCGTGACCTGGTGCGCGCGACACGTGGCACGGTCCGTGGTGCGCTCGCGCACTCGGACGCACCATTCCAAAAGGTGGTGGAGGCACTGGGTGTACCGCGCTCCACGCGCTACAACCCGCTGGTGCAGGCGGCCATCACGCTGGACGAGAAGGACTGGTGGGTGTGGGCACAAAGGAGTAGGCCTGGTGGATGCATAAGTTTCATGTTCAACCATTCTAAGTTGAGGCTTGTGGAGCAGGTTGATCAGTTCTGCGGCTGGCGATCATGTCTGTGATGGTTTTACCCGCAATCTTCGCCATTTCTTGGTATCATGAAATCAACTGCTGGCCAGCCTGCCACTCTCCCTTTTTCAGGTGGAACCCTGACCTTGATGTGGAGGGCCTCACGTCCGCCAACCTGGAGCACATCCACATTGGCATCACCTCCAAGTTCGACCTCAGCTTTGGCTTTGTGCCACCCACGGGGCCCGATGATGAGTTCAACCTGATGCTAGATTACAACACTGACCTGTTTGAGCCTGGTACCATCAAGCGCATGGGCCACTCACTGATGTGCATCTTCACGGCGGCAGCTGAGGAGCCTGACATGAAGTAAGCAAGATGGCCTGTGGCCACAGCTGATCAATCAAAGAGATTGTTCAAGTGTAGAGGGTGTAGAGTGCCCGCGTCCAACAAATCCCTGCATCCTGTCCAAACGCCTACCTGCCTCACTGTAGTGTCCTTTCTGTGTGTGATTCCATCTTGATACCTTGTGCAGGGTCAATGAGTTGCCACTGCTGGACTCAGAAGCTGTGTTGGGCGTGCTCAAGACGTACAACTGCGAGTATGATGAGAAGCTGCACACAGCGCCCCAGTTCCATGTGCAGTTTGAGGAACAGGCGGCCAAGCGCGGAAGCAGCGTGGCATGCATCCAGGATGCGGCCACCATCACGTATGGCGAGCTGAACGAGCGCGCCAACCGGCTTGCACATGCGCTCATCAAAGCGGGGGTGACGGCAAGCATGCCGGTGCGTGGTTGCAAGGGGCATGCCTTCTCAGGTGGAGTCAGACCATGGACAGGACGGCAGGCTGCATGGCTGCGTTGTGCACCACTTGAATGCAGACCAGTACTAGAAGCCCAGCTTCAGTTGCTAGTGCTTGGCATGCGTGCTGTTTAGCTTCTTGCCTGGCCTGGCCTCCCTCACCAATCCTTCCTCTGCCCATCTCCCCATGCTGCCCCCAGTGCGGCCTCATGGTCGACCGCACCTTTGACCTGCCAGCGGGCATCCTGGGCATCCACAAGGCAGGCGGCTGCTACGTGCCCCTGGACCCTTCATACCCCAAGGACCGCGTGGCTGGCATGATGGAGGACGCGCGCGCAGGGCTGATGGTGACCACCACCAACTACAAGGAGAAGGCGGCGGAGCTGCTGGCCGAGGTGGGCATGTCCGGTGTGCCCATCATCGACCTCACCACGATCATTGAGGACAGCAGCTACCCGTCCACCAACCCACCACGCGGTCGCTCTGGCCCGCAAGATCTGGCGTACGTGCTGTTCACCTCAGGCTCTACTGGCCGGCCCAAGGGTGTGATGATCAGGTGTGTGTGAGATGATGGGGTGCACTGGCGGCGTCGTGCAATGCTGTTGTTTGATGCTGCTGTGGTATGGGGGCTAGGCAGATGCTCACCAGGACAGGTGGCAGTTCCTGGGCAACTTTCCTGAGAACATGACCTGTTCTTCACTTGTTGTGTTGTGCAGACATGTGTCCCTGACGGACTATTGCTGCCAGACAGTCAAGCAGTACGGGATGACCACTGAGGACGTGGCACTCACCACCTCCACCATCTCCTTTGACGCACACGTCATTGGCCTGCACGTGCCCCTCACATGTGGCGCACGTACCGTGATCGCTGCTCCAGGTGCGCCGTCAAGGTGGTGGGGCGTAGCGTTGGGGTTGCAAAATCCAGTTGTGTATATGCTTATCGCTCACCAGTCCTGTGCCTGCAACGGCCCCATCTCATGCTCACACACTGTGTGTGCTTGTTTTGCACCACACACAGGCGGCCACCTCAACCCAGACTACTGTGCGTCGCTCCTGTCCAAGCACAACGTATCGTTCTACTTTGGTGTGCCCACCATCTTCACCACGTACCTGCAGAGCAAGAACCTGCAGAACCTGGACCGCCTCAAGCTCATGGTGGGCGGTGAGACGGTGACCGCTGAGCTGGTGCACAAGGTACAGACACGCTTCCCCAACACCGTCGTGTACAACGTGTATGGGCCGACAGAGACGTGAGTATGGCACAGCCATTGAACTCGTGCGTGGCCGTGGATACAGCACAGCGTGCCACCCCATCCTGTTTCACGATGTTGTAGAAGCATATGGCACAGCGTGGCGATCGCCGCATGTGCATAACACCCTGCTGGAACCTGCTGTTCCGGTCATGCTTGCTGCTCGCTACAGGACTGTGTACGCTACAGCGTACCGCTGCCCTCCTGGCCGCCACATGTACCCGATCGGTCCGCCCCACGAGAACATGCATGCATACGTGGTGGACGAGAAGATGCGGATTGTGCCTGCTGGTGTACCAGGCGAGCTGCTGCTGGGTGGGCCACGCACAGCCAAGGGTTACATCAACCGCGATGACCTCACGGCGGAGAAGTTCATCCCCAACCCCTTCATGGACATCATCAAGTGAGCAGTTCATACGAACAGTGCTGGGTTCTGTGCCTCCATTGTGCCTCCATCTGTGCCTACAACACGGTTCTTCGTGCGCGCGGAGTTGAGTCCCTCAGCTGCTATGCTGTCGACGTAGTCCATTTCCTTACTTGGCCCTTCTCAACTGTGTCATCTGTGACTCTGACACAGCACAACTTGCTGCGGTCCGCTGTTGTGCAGGGCCTTCACCCCGTACCCCCAGTACTATGAGCGCGTCTATCGCACAGGTGACCTGGTGCGCTGGGGCGCGGATGGCGCGATTGAGTTCCTGGGCCGCATTGACCGCCAGGTGAAGGTCAACGGCGTGCGCATCGAGCTTGCCGAGGTGGAGAGTGTAATGACACAGGTGGAGGGTGAGTGACTGACACAACAGACTTACTTCCACAAGCAGCAGCAGAAGCTGGAACCTGGCCACTGCCGAGCGGGACAAATTGCTTGCTGAACAGCGATGCACAAGGGCTCAACGTGAACTCTCCTGACCTGCTCGCAGGCGTTAAGCAGTCAGCCACTAAGGTGGTGAAGGACCAGGCAGGTGTGGCGCGGCTGGTGGGTTATGTGGTGCCTGACACCATCCAGCCCGCTGCTGTCATCTCGCACTGCAAGGCGAAGCTGGTGCTGGCCATGGTGCCTAGCGTGGTGCTCGCAATGAAGGAGTTCCCGATGGGTACAACCGGCAAGACCGACATGAAGCTGCTGCCCGACCCAGACTGGAGTGTTCTGCGGGCTGAGGGTGAGTATGTGGCGCCTCGGGACAAGCTGGAAGAGGCAGTACAGGCGGTGTGGCAAGACGTGCTGGGCCGCAAGGAGCCCATCGGTGTGCACACTGATTTCTTCGCCGCCGGCGGCACCTCGCTCAACTCTATCATGGTCGCCACTCGTGTCACTGAGCTGTTCAACCTGGGTGCCAAAGGTGGGTAGCTGCTGCTGTGTATGTGCAGGGCTTCAGGACATCTGATGCATGCCTGTATGCAGTCCACTCAACGGAAGATGTCATTCCCCGGCTAGCTGCCCGTCTCCAGCTTGTGCACTGGTGCTGAGCAGCGCCTGTGTGCCCGCCATGTGCAGGCGTGGGGCTGCACAAGTACACCACAATCTCAGAGCTGTCCGACCACCTGCGCACCGTGGCCCCCATCGACCAGCTGCTAGGCGCGTTGGGTGATGCAGGCAGCCGTGGCATCCCTGTACGCAAGTGGCCTGACGACACGCGCGTTATGTCGTTCAGCCAGCTGCAGATGTACACGCTGTCCACCATTGACCCCGAGTCGTTCACATACAATGAGGCGGTGTCTCTGCGTATCGAGGGCGGCGTGGACCCAATGGTGTGTGTGTGTGAAACAGCTTGCTGTGCTTGACAGACTCCACAATGAGCCAACTTGCATATGGTTGCCTGGGTTTTCGGCACTTGCAGTAGCTCTGTTTGGATGTGGGTGTCGGGGGTCCAAGTCTTTACCTATGCACTGTTTCAACAGCTGACCTGTGCCTGGATGTGTACCGTGCCCCACCTTGTGCAGCTCCTGCGCAAGACATTCGAGTGCATGATTGACAGGCACGAGGTGCTGCGCTGCTCGTACTTCTCGGAGAACCGGCAGCCCAAGCTGCGGCTGCACGCACCTGGCACGGTCAAGCTACCGTACCGGGAGGTGTTTGTCAAGGATGTGAAGGACTCATCCTTGAACGATGCTGAGCTGCTGCGCCATGACTTGCACCACCACCTGGCTGAGGAGGGCCTCAAGCCGTTTGACTTCTCAGTTGCGCCATTGGCCCGCCTGGCGCTATTCAAGATGCAAAAGAATGTCAACGTCATGATGCTCTCCATTCACCACGCTGTCATTGATGGCTGGAGCATGGGCGTGCTCATCAAGGAGTTTGCCGAGGTGTGCATGCTGTGCGTGCGCATTTTTGTGTCTCCTGTTTGAAGTGATCCAGAGGGGAGTTGCTGCGCCTGCACATGAGCAGCTTTGGTTGATGTTCGTACTTTGTGCTTGCTGCATGTTACCCAAAGAACTTGACAATGGATGGTCCTGTACATGTGCTGTATTGTCTGCCACCCCTGTGTGCCCACTCACAGACCTACAATGCACTCAAGACCCAGCGCCCGCCCAAGCTGCCGCACCTGCCTGTGCAGTACCCAGGTGCGGTGCAGCTGCATGACATCGGCATGCAGGGTGCTTTTTGGCTTGACACTCTCCATTTGAAAGAGCTGTTTTCTACGTGAACCTCTGCCACTACTACCCTGCGTGCAGATTTTGCGGCGTGGCAGGCCGATATGCAGGGCAGTGAGCTGATCAAGGCACAGGAGGACTACTGGAAGAACAAGCTCACGGGTGTGAACACGGTCATCGACTGGCACGCTGACAAGCCACGCCCCGCAGAGGCCTCCAACAAGGGTGGTGACGTGCTCTTCGCGCTGCCCGTGTCAGCCAGCAAGGGGCTCAAGGCGCTTGTGCAGCGTGCGCACGCGTCGTCCTTCATGGTGGTGCTTGCAGCATACGGCGTCATGCTGTGCCGCTGGACCAACCAATCCAGCGTGCTGGTCGGCTCATCGTACGCCAACCGCCGGCCTGACACCAAGGACCTCATCGGCTACTTTCTCAACATCTTGCCCCTGCGTATGGACATGTTGGAGGAGAAGAAGCTGACATTTGTGGACCTGGTGGTGCAGGTGGGTGCCAGCTGCGTGTGTGGATTTGCTGCATGTGATGCAGGGTGTTGTTTGTGTCCACCTGTGCCTGCCGTCTGCCGTCTGTCACAGCACCTGAATTCATGCTGGGCGTCTGCACAGCCTCATGAACAGTGACATCTCCCGACTCAAAGCTTGCACGCATTGTGACCGGCCAGGTGCGAGACACTGTCAAGGAGTCCCTGTCCAATGCAGACGTGCCGTTCCAGCGCATGGTGGATCTGGTGGGTGCGGAGCGTGTGCCCGGCACCAACCCGCTCATCCAGGCCGGCATCACGCTGGATGAGCGCGACTGGTTCCCAGAGATCAGTCTGGAGGGCTGCACCGGCAACATCCAGCCGCTGATGGCACACTTGGGCACTGCCAAGATGGACCTCACGCTGGGCTTCGTGCCGCCAAATGAGTCAGCACCAGAGATGCTGTTTGGACTGCAGGTGAGCCAGATGCAGAGCCAGACAACAACTTGGTCGGAGTGCAACCTGGCATGGTATGAACAGCATAACACATATAAATAGCACCGGTAGTGACATGCCGCTGGATGGTACTGTCTTGTACCAATGGAGTGGCCCTGAACCCTGTGGTCCTCGTGCAGTACAACACCGACATCTTTGAGGCGCACACTGCGGAGAGTATGGCTGAGTCACTGCAGGCCATCATGATGGCCGCGTTTGCCAGCCCCGACACGCCAGTCATGGAGCTGCCCATGATGAAGGATGAGGAGCGGTGTGTGCGCATGCACAGCACTGGCCAGTGGCTGCACATACTCGTCGTGCAAGGCTGGGGGCAGATCTGTTGAAACCATCAGAGCAGCTTGATATACAGATCTTCAATGTGTTTGTCTCGCTTATTTGTCTGTGGCAAGGCACTGTCCTGCTGCGGCCGGCAACTGGCCCTTTCCCTGAACCTGATCTCTGTCCTGCAACAATGGAACCTGTGTTGGTTACGCACTGCACCACAGGACGCTTATCCTCACCAAATTCCAGGGCCCTGCTGATGCGTCCTTCTTCACCCAGCCCCCAGTGCACTACCAGATTGAGGCTATTGCAGCGGCACAGCCCAAGGCTAAAGCCCTCATCTCGTACACAGGCGAGGAGATGACGTACCAGGCGTTCAATGAGAAGGCCAACCGTCTGGCACACCATCTCATATCACTGGGTGTCGGTGCGTGGGGAGGGGCCAAAAGATTGTCGTTTTGTCAGCGTCACGTGGTAGCAGGATTGCGGTTCCAAGCCGTGTTGGCTAGCTGTGGGTGCCTATCGCGCACTGCATGACTTCAACTTCCCTCAGGTCCGGATGTGCCAGTGGGCATGATGGTGGAGCGTGGCATGGACCTGATCATCGGCATTCTGGCAGCGCTCAAGGCAGGCGGCTGCTACCTGCCTCTGGACCCTTCATATCCTGAGGACCGCCTGGCGGGGATGGTGCAGGACGCATCAGCGCCTGTGGTGCTGGTGCAGCGCATGAATCTGGAGCGCTGTAAGGACATGATGGCTGCTGCAGCTGCCACCGCCCCACCTGAGACCAAAGCCGTGGATGTCAAGTTCGTGGTCATTGATGACTTCTGGACCTCCCTTTCCCGCGAGTACCCCACCACCAACCCACCGCCTGTGGCCAAGCCGCACAACACGGTGTACATCATCTTCACATCAGGATCCACTGGCCGCCCCAAGGGCTGCATGCTGCGCCATGAAAACCTCAGTGATCATGTCGCTCACAACCTGAAGGTGGGCTAATTGTGCCCTGCGCCCACCTAGGCACACAATGACAAACAGATGAGCATTGTTTCTGGGCTGAATATTGTGCATACAACAAGTTAGTACCTGGGCACCGGCTGCGCCAATGAATGGTTACTGTGACGTGTGACTGCAGCGTTTTGTGTTTGATGCTGCAAATCATTCCAATCTGCCAACCTGCAGGTGTACTCCATGACGGCCAAGGACTGCTCCATCCTCACCATCAGCATCAACTTCGACCCGCACGCGGTGTGTGTACTTGACCAGTTGCTTACCACAACCCCGGTGCAGCCCCAAGGGATGGCACACCAACAGCCATGCCAGGCTGTCGCGTACTGTCACTGCGTTGTACTGCTGGTGTGGAGCGAGCTTTCACATCCCCCCCCCCCTTAGTTCATACCTGCCCTTCATTTTCTTATGCAAAACCTGTTGAATGCCGGTTCCGGTGCGCTCAGATGCAACTGTTCACTGGCCTGTGCTCCGGCGCCGCCATCGTGCTGCCGCGCCCTGATGGCCACACGGACCCTGAGCACCTCACTGAGCTGGTTGCCAGAACAGGAGTCACATTCTATGTGAATGTGCCTTCGATCATGATGCTGTTCGTCCGCCACCCAGGTGAGCTCACAAACCAGTTCTTGCAGGTAGTTGCAGAATGGCCACAGTGCCAACAATACCTGCGCGATTGGCTGCCCAGGTACTACTGCACTTTGGTGGCCAGCACTTGTGTTGAATCCCGCATGATTTCGTGAGGTTGGCATGTTGCATCTGCTGCTGGTACAGGCTCCAAGTCGTGCACCACGCTGCGCTGCATCCCACTGGGTGGTGAGGCACTGCTTCCTGAGACGGTCAAGGAGATCAAGGGTGCCATGCCGTGGGCCGATGTATAGTGAGTGTTGTATGCAGCATGACGTGGCAGTTGGTACATTGTTGATTGCCTGGGAAGCTGCTTGTTGTGATGTTATGGCAATTACGGACCACAAGCGTGATCATGCTCACTTACCACACATGTATGGTCACCCACTTGCAGCAATGTGTACGGCCCGACCGAGGCGACAATTGGTAGGGATGATGGGCAGTTTGAATGAGCTCTGGGGCCCGTGAGAGCAGAGCATCTTGACGTTATCGTCACAGTCATTACACTAGCCGTGCATGATCGTTGGGCAGGTTCTGACATGACCATTTCATGCAACTATGCATGCGCAGTGGCAACTCGGTTTGGCCCCTGCAAGCCTGATGGGTCCAAAATCACAATTGGCCATCCTGAGGACAACTTTGGCGCGTATGTGGTGGATGCCAACCTGCAGCTTCTGCCCATCGGCCTACCAGGTGCATTTCAGTCTGCAGTTCTAGCAAGCATGCCATCCGTGTGCCTCAAGACAGTGCAATATTGACATCAGCAGTCCTGTGGCACTCACCTGCCTGTTTCACTTCACTTTACTGCCGCTTTACTGACTGCTGTCCGCAGGCCAGCTGCTGCTGACAGGGCCACGCATTGCAACCGGCTACGTTGGCCGCCCCGATCTCACTGCTGCCAAGTTCGTGGCCAACCCATTTGTGGAGGAGCTGCTGGCGCGCAAGCTGGTGGCCGAGGAGCACGCGGGCCACTACAAGCGCGTTTACTGCACTGGTGACCTTGTCAAGTGGTCCAAGAGCGGCCAGATCGAGTTCCTGGGCCGCATTGACCGCCAGGTGAAGATCAATGGCGTGCGCATCGAGCTGGAGGAGGTGGAGAACGTGGTCAAGGTGGCTCCAGGCGTGGACGAAGCAGTGTGCATTGTGCATGTGGACAAGGAGCGCAACAACCTCAAGCAGGTGATGGGGTGATTGCAAACTTTTGAGCTGCTGGGTGTGTGGCCGCAAAGAAGCCTGTGTACATGACTACGGGGACCATCCAGACCACATCCTGAACTGCTGCACCAGGTGTCGCTTTGAAAACTTTCTTGTTCGAACCTGTGTGGCAAACTCCCTGCGCAGATGGTGGCATTCGTGACACCTGCCACAGTGCACGTGCGCGACGTGCTGCAGCACTGCCAGGTGTGAAAATGATGGATGTGCTGTCCACCCTTTTGCCATTAGCATGCTGCATCACGTGCAAGCATGCTTTGGAACCTTCCTTGTCACTGAACTTGCTGCATGCAATGTTGCGCCGTGCAGGCTAAGCTGGCATCCGCGATGGTGCCCTCCCTGATCGTGCCACTGGACAAGTTCCCACGCCTACCCAATGGCAAGGTGAGCACACAGGCCAGCAGATGCTACGTTTGCCACTAGGCGAAGCCAAATGGGACTCATATCCTCGTGACCTGCTGCTGGGTTCACAATAGTGGCATGTACAGCAACACAAAGCCAGACCGTGGCTGTTCCCCACACCTGTTTGCAGATTGACATGAAGCAGCTCAAGCCGCCTGCTGTGGCAAGCCAGCCGGTGGCCCAGGTGGCTCAGGTGGTGGGCCCAGGGGCTGGCGGCTACATTGCCCCACGCAACACGATAGAGGAGACACTGCAGAAGATCTGGACAGAGGAGATCAAGCTGCCCCCTGGGTCACCGCCTATCAGCATGGACAGCGATTTCTTCGCCCTGGGGTGCGTGCGTCGCGTCGTTTTGATTTCCTCCTTTTGCATAGGCTGTGTCTTCAGGGCATTCCAAAGTGCAAAAAACGGAGTGCCGACTGTCTGAGGCCTTCATGCGTAAGGCGGGGCACACTGAGTTCCTGCAACCAACATATGGGTGGGTATCTACGCAACGGGTGCTCCTCTGACCTGCACTGGTGTGCCCATGGCTGCAGCGGCACCTCCTTGCTGGCGGGCACAATCAACTCGCGCGTCCGTGCCGCGTTCAAGCTGTCCAAGCTGCCTGGCACAGTGTTGTTCAATGAGCGCACAATTGAGAACATCACGCGCTGGATCATCGCCAACAACCCCAGTGCAGCCGCGATGGCGCAGCCTGTGGGTGGTGCAGCTGGTGCTGCAGGTGCCGGCCCGGCGGCAGCTGGTGCGGCAGCAGCGGCAACGGCGGCGGCAGCTGCAGCGGCGGCAGCAGCTGTCAATCCCGCGGTGCCCCAGAAGCCCGACATGGCGCGCATCTTCTCCCAGGTCGCGGACCAGGTGGATGTGAACAAGCTGCGCAGGGAGCTTGGCAGCAAGGCTCCTGGGCTACAGCTCACCCTGGGGCCTCAGATGGAGACGCAGGCATCATTCGGCATGTCAAAGGAGTCGCAGGCCAACCTGGACGTGCTCAAGACGTGCGTTTCCATTGTGTTGGGGCCCGGGGCACAATGGCATGTACCATGTTGTGCTGGGTGGCTGGCTGGTGCTTCTGCAACACCATGCATGTACTTGTGTTTGTACTCTTGCCCAGCTGATGCTAGTTGTTGTTGAATACAACAACTGGCCCCACTACGGTGCTGCCTGCAGGGAGGCAGACAAGTACATGCGCGCAGTGGAGATGGAGGGTCCTGCATCCACCACGCCCACTTGTTTGCCGGGCTTTATGTATGACATCCTGCAATTCCTGGCGGTGAGGTCAAGTGGTGCTTCTCCTCCTGTACTTCATACAGCAAGTGCAGCAGTTCCGTGTGTGCCAGCATTAAATGCACGCTGTAGGCAGGGATGGCAGGCGTGCCTGGATCTCTACTGATGTGGTCGGGTGTATTGTGACACGTGCAGCTGTGCCTGTCGTTCGCCATGCTGCCGCTGTTCTCCATCGGCTGCTTCATCCCATCGTTCACCATCCTGCCTTAGTGAGTGCACGGCTGGCAAGCAGTCTACAGGCACACATGTGGAACCTGGGTTGCGTTCATGGCCTGCTTTGTTCATGTGCTAGCTCACGAGCAGTTGCCACAGGGCTGGGCATCTGTACGTCCATCTGACATGTCTGCTTGCACCCTACACGTTACCTCGCCACCCATCGTTGTTGTGTGCGCAAATACTTTGTAGCCTTAACGACCCTCGCTGGATGACCATCATTGTGCCCGGCATTGTGACGGGTGCCGGCATTGCCTGGGTCCTGCTCATCATCCTCGTCAAGTGGGCACTGCTGGGTCGCCAGAGGCCAGGCCGCTACGCGCTGTGAGTGTTGGCTTGCACAGCCCAGACAAGCACATTGTCTGCCAAACGTGCTAGGGAGCCACACGCTGCAATGCACCGATCAAGAGCTGCACCCAGTCATGCTGACACTGGCACATATACCACTTGACTGATGATCGCAGGCGTGGTGCGCACTTCATTGCATGGGCTTGCGTGCGCAGCGCCCTGAACCAGGTGCTGACCATTGTGGGCCCATGGATCGTGCGCACACCGTTCATTAACTGGTTGTATCGTGCGCTGGGCATGAAGATTGGCAAGAATGTCATCATTGACGCGCTCATCAACGAGGTGGGTGGACTTGTAACGTGCCCTGTTGCCGCCTCATTGTTGGTTGCCTTGCACCAGCAGCTGCAGACAGGCCCACACACAGCCAGCATGCCACAGGACCCAAGCACCTGCCTCAAACCATCCATTCCCTTCATCACATGGGGCCACACGACCGCCTCCACAGGGCCATGACCTCATTGAGATTGGTGACAACACCATCATCCACGCTGGTGCAAAGCTGCACACATCCGTGGTGGCGCCCCCTGGCCAGCTGGATGTGATTGGTGTGATGTGGCTGAAGCGCGTCAAGGTGTGTGACTGCTGCAAGCCCTGATGCCAGCCTTGGGGCCCCTGGCATGTCTGGACCATGATGGTTGCATCAGTGCGTGTGCCGTGCTGTCTGTTTGATGGCCAGGCTGAAACATGTCACTCATAGGGTGTTATGCTGCACCTTGGACATGCTGTGGTCCTGCTTGTCACTGCTGCATACACAGATTGGGTCCAACTGTGAGGTGGGCGAGCGCTCGCTGGTGGTGGACACGCTGGAGGACGGCGTCAAGCTGCTGCCCTGCGTGAGTGAATCATAAGACAGCTCAACCATCAGCAGCGATGATCCTGCTGCTGGTGAACCATATCCGACCCTGGTGCTGTCTGTCCCACTTCCCTGATGCCCACTGCATCACCCATGTACCTTGCGCCTGGTTTGACCAGGGATCATCGTCTGAGGATGTGTCGCTGGTGAAGCCTGACGCTGGCAAGGCTTCCCGCTCCCTGCACTTCACCCCTGAGCGCTACATGGGACCGCTGGGCGGCATCATCACCTCCTTCATCACCCTGTGGCTGTCGTGGGGTTCACTGCTGCCTGCAACGGTGGCAATGTGGTATCTGCTGGCGTACATCTCACCCCCCAGCAGCTCCAGCGATCAGCTGTTCCAGACGGGTGCCACCGGCGGCAGTGTCTCTGCAGGCCCAGGTGTGATGGGCTGTGCACGCGCGTGTGCACCAGCATGCATTCTGTGTATGAGTAGAAATGCAGGTCTTGCTGAATTACTCAGGTTTGATAGCTAGGCTCTTGTCTTGAGCTTAATTGCAGCCAGCACATGATTGCTGTGTGCTGTACTTTTGTAACTTCTTGCCTCACATTGAACACATGCACACGCACACGTACAGGCTTTGACTCAGACGTGCTGGGTGCACACCCGGAGGTTGTGACCCCACTGATTGGCGTGGTGGTTGCGTTCTGGCTGCTCATTGTGGCCACCAGCCATGTGTGGTTCCTGATGCTGTTGGTCATCAAATGGCTCATGCTGGGCCGCCTGAGCCCCGGCCGTGATATCAAGAGTGAGTCAGGGGTAGTTATGTGGGGCGCAAAAGGAAGGACCAGCTAGTTTTTCAACCTGGTTCTATGTTGGTTTGTTTGGACTGACATTTTCCGAAACACTCTGGCACGTTATTTGCAACCCCCTGCCCCCAGATGGCTCGGGCCTGCTGCTGTGGCGCTATGCGTTGTGGCGCCGTCTGAATGAGGTATGTGCACGCCTAGTGCGCACGGCACTGCCAGTACCAGCTGCTGTTGACCATAAGACGTGCGGCAACCACAGCAGAAGCCCTGCCATGTGTCACATCATGCACATGCGGTGATTTATCCTATGTGCGCGCAGACCCAGTTCATGGTGTTCTTCAGGATCCTTTGGGGTGCAACACCCATGACGGCTGTGATCTGGCGGCTGTATGGCTTAAAGGTGTGTGAAACGGCAGCCGTGTGCATCAGGTGGAGCAAGGCAAATGATATCAACGCAGAAGGCGGTACTATAAGAACCACGACTGCGAAGCCCTATTCAGCACTGAGAAAAATGCCTGGTGCCCGCAGGTCGGCAAGCAGGCGTTCCTGACCACGATGGAGTGCAATGAGTTTGATGCGGTGACTGTGGGCGATGGTGTGTCTCTCGGTGGCGGCTGCAAGGTGCGGGGTGCTGCCACGGTTGGGGTGGCGTCCCTGCCCGTGCATAGCCCAATCGCATCTACGGTACCACAAGTGGCAGCACACATTGCATGCATCCATTTGTCATCTCTTGAACTCCACATATCATAAATGTTAGAATGAGCAGGAACATCACCCGTCCCTCTGCACCCGCACCTCCTGCGTGTGCAGGTGGAATGTGTGGACCCAGAGGGTGTGGTGCAGCCTGTGACCATCGCTTCCTACTGCACATGCGGCGCGAACGTGTTCATCGCGTCTGGTGTGACCATGTCAGAGGCAACGGTGGCAGGCGACAAGACATACCTGTTCCATGGCGAGAAGCTGGCACCCGGGGAGCGCAAGCAGGGCAGCACGGTGAGTATGCACTGCACGCACAGGTTATCATCATTTCTATTGTGATGCGCTTGGCAGTGCACGGAGGCCGTGAAGAGCTTCACAGGGCTTGCAAGTGAGCATGGACGGTCGGGTGGGGGCACTGCATGGTTTCACTGCAGCAGGTAGGCACTGCCTATGCCGCTCGTGCACGTAACCCACTGGCACACCACTGGCATCACTTGGGCGCAGGTGTTTGGCGGCATGGGCAGTGCCAGTGCGGGCCCACGCGACCTGGGCCCTGGCAACTCGCCTTTTGTGGTGTTCATCCAGGTCCTGCTCATCCTCATTATGTGCCCCATGTCCCTGACCCTGGCCTCTGGCGCCATCTCCATCATTCTCGGTGCGTGCCGTGTCTTCTTCTCTGATCAGGGTCTGTATCATGGTATGTGTGTGCATGTAAGCATGTTCAGATAGCTGCTCTGAATTATGGAGCAGCATGAGCACACAAGAATGCCGTCTGACGTGCCCATGACCATGCTCTGCACGGGCCCCGACCGCCACACCTAAGTTTCACTTGCTTGTGAACAGGTGTGTGCCTGTACTACGGGAACTGGTGGGCGTCCCTCATCGTGTACCCTGGTGCCATGGTGGCCAGCGTCATCGTGCAGCTGCTGTGGGTGTGGTTCTTCCGGCTCCTTCTTATGCCGGGCGGCCACAAGGGCGCGGTGTCGGTGTTCTCCATCCGCTTCGCCGTGAAGCAGGGTGCGTGATGGATAGCAGGTCCCACATGCCGTACGCACATGTGGCTTGTGACTGGTGCTGTGCGCGGGTGGGAGGGTGGATGAGAGGGTTGGCGGCACCTGGCTCCTCATGCACCCTGCACCTCAACCTGGCTTTCCTCATGTCCACCGCACCTGCACCCCGCAGAGGTGTTTGGCTTTGCGCGCCAGCAGTTTGACATCCTGCAGGGCACCATCTTCTACAACTGGCTGTGGATCGCGCTGGGTGCCAAGGTAGGGCGCCGTGCCGTGCTGCTGGCTTCCATCCCGGGTGAGACGGACATCCTGGAGATTGGGGACGATGTGGTAGTGGAGGCCGACTCCTCTGTGGACGGCCACTCCATCGAGGCTGGCAAGTTCGAGTTCGCGCCCATCAGGTGCGGCTTTGCTGTTTGTGACCTCGGGTTCTTGACGTCGGTTTTGCGTTCAGGGCTGAATGGGGGCCCAGTGATTCAGGCATCATGCTGACAGCAGGGAAGGTGGCGGGAATGGGGCAGGGGCAGTTGGGTAGCCTCAGCCTGTGTGCTGCTGGCCACATAGGCTAATGGCACAACCTGTGCTCCGTACGCACAGGATCGACGCCAACTGCTGGCTGGGCCACTCGAGCCGCCTCATGCCCGGCACATCCATGCAGCTGGGCGCAGTGCTTGACCACCAGAGCGTGGCCATGAAGGGCGAGCAGCTCATCGCGTTCACGCGCTGGGCCGGCAACCCTGCAGTGCCCGTGTCCCACACCGGCATGGCGGTGTTCTTTGAGCAGGTGCGTGGTGCTCGAATGGGATTAGGTCGGGGAATGCTGCCTTGCTGTATGCTGTACGTGCGTCTGCTTGTGTATACAGTGAAGCAAGTCGCGGTGTGTGCTTGACGTGCTGGAGGTCGCAGCACATGCACAATTAGACGGCCTTCTGGGGGTGCAGCACATGCAAGTGTGCTGCATGTGGCACATACAACCGGACTAGCGTTGCTCTGACGCATCTGTTCTTTGCTGCCCGCCACTGCTGCCTACATCTGCAGCTGCTCAGCCGCCCTGAGGCCACACCAGATGATGGGCGGGATGTGGAGAGTGGCATCGCTGCATCGGCGCAGGTTGCGATGTGGCTCGCATCCGCCAGCATGGTGGTGCCCTCCGGCATGCCGCACTCTGAGCGCCCCAGCCGCACCCGTGAGGGCCGTGTGGCGTCGCTGCAGGCCATGTCCTTCTTTGCCGCCAGCCAGGCCAGCAGGAACAGTGAGTGGGGCAGTAGGGATCTGCTGGGGGACGAATTGTGCTTGTCCAGGGGTACAGCACCCTCACTATGCGTGTATGATGTACTTACAACCTTTGTCCTGACAACTGCTGCTTTGCGCGCAGTCGTGACCGCGCGCTCCCAGGCGCTGCAGGCGTCCGGCAAGCTGCGCGCTGGGTCCATAATACATGCCTCGGGCCGCCCGGGCAGCGAGGTTTTGGGCGCTGGCGCGGCCTCTGTGATTGCTGCACGTGCTGCCGCTGGAACAGGCACAGACAGCGATGGTCGCAGCGCAGGCCAGGTGCACTTTGGCGCGGAGCTGCCCGACGTGATGAGCCTGCCATCGGTGTTGCGCAGCATTGCAGCTGCGGGCCCCGTGTCATTCGTGCACCCAGTGCACGGACGCACTGAGATGGAGCAGGTGCTGATGAGCCCCATGAGCCCCGAGGATGCGCTTGCACAGAACCCACTCAGCCCCAGGGACCGCCCCAGCCCCTCCAGCTTTTCAGGCCCTGGTGGTGTGACCAGCCCCATGAGCGCGTCGCTTGCGGTGGGCCACCTGGACGTGGTGCAGGAGTGATGCGGTGTAAGGCAACAAGGAGGAAGGCGGAACAAGCCGAGAAACTGTGCTCTGAAGACGATGCATGAGAAAGACCCAGCAAATGCGAAAGCGGGACACGAATTTGCCACAATGTCCACCAGAGCCAGAAAGGTAGCCATTCAGCCATTAAAATGATGAAGTGACATTGATTGATTGATCTGTGTGCTGGAACGAGGACAGCTGGGTTAGTATACTGTGCCATACTGTGCTGTGGCTGTGAATACTGTGCCATACTGTGCCCATACTGTGCTGTGGCAGTGGTATGACGTGGGGGTTGGCCTGCTAGGAGCCTGCTTTCTTGTGCGGTTGTGTTACTTCAAGGCCGCAGGTGGCTGCGTGGAATGTGCTACAATCTGTAGACGTGCTGCTGACTAGGCAACAGTGTGTTACATTGGAATGAACTGGTCTGAACATTTCAGGACAGCGTGGTTCCATGTCGACCCTCAGGTGCTGGGGACTCACAGCTGACCTCGCCTGCGCCGGACCTCCTCACTGCAGTCACACCAACAGGGCACCAGCGCGCCCTCTGTAAAGGCCAGCTGGAGGTGTCAGCAGGGCCATGGCAGTCAAGGCTCAGGTCCACCAATAAGCACATGCCCAGCGCCCAAATGACCGCTGCAGCGCAGGCCTGAGGTCGACTCACTGCAATGCCGTACCTGTCCACAATGTAGTGGCACTGCCGCCACTGCAGGTGCAGTGGATGTTTGTGCCACACCGTGCGCGCAGGCGGCCGCAGCTTGGAGTCGGCCCACCAACCCTGGTAGTAGCAGGGTTCAGAGGAGGTTGCGCGCCAGTAGAACGGCTGCATGGAATGGCTGGGGGCGGGGTTGTCTGCACACACGCGCATGTGCAAGCGTGCGCAGGCGAGCACAGTTCACCAGGTGGAGGGAGGATGACAAGAACTGTCCTGATCCGTTAGGTTGCATCCAGTACAGGCAGCGACCAGCCTGAGGCAGGCTGCACCGAAGCACAGAGCAGACGGGGCACAAGCGCAGGCGCACCTGTGATGTAGTAGGGGTGTAAGCCACCCAGGGCTGCTGCTGTGCCCCCAAAGGAGGAGGAGGTGGACACCACCACCACGGAGCAGGCGGCCAGCAGGAACAGGTCCACCACCGCCTGCTCCTCAGTGCCGGGGTTGCCGCCCACAGTCTTGGTGCTGTGGGGGGACGGAAGGATGCCAACAAATAGACAACGCACACGTATGCAGGAACAGTCCGCCATGGCTGCCGCATCACAGGGTTGAGAAGCACGAGGCACATGCCCCAGGGGTGCGCTACAGCTGCTGATACAGGCACGGCGGGTCAGGAGCAAATGTGGGCAGCAGCAACTGACGTGGGGAGCACAGCTGGTAGGAGACACAGGGAGGCAGAGGAGGAAGAGCTTGGCAACAAGCAGCACAAACCAAACCCATCTCATGAGGGACGCGGTGCACGCACGCGTTGGAAAGCTGCTCGTTGTCAGTCACCAGCACCACGTCCTTGCCAGCTCCTCGGGGCGTGCCTCCATCATGCATATCACCTGATAGTGCAGCTTTAAGGCCCGTATACACAGCTGCGCTGTCGCTGGTCACAAAAAACTGCAGCCAAACCAAAGAGGGCAGATGGGATCAGCGTGCAGGTGGATGAGAAAACGCAACCAGTCGCCCTAACCATTCAGAGCCAAAACAACAGCAGTGGTGGCGCTGCATGTTACATCAGTAGGCAGGATGCTATCATGGTGTGTGCGCCCCACCACGCAGCACTGACCTTGTGCGGCCGCGTGCCACCCGCTGCAGCAACTGACAGCGCATGTCCAAGGTTGGCAAAGCGTGCCACGACCTCTGGCCCTGTGCCCATCTTCTCTTGTCGCACCTGTGCAGCACCCAAGCTCAAGCTCTATGCATACATGCACTACATGCGCACTGTTGCATGGCCATCCCTCACCATACCGTGCAGGCGTACACTACCTGGTCGTGCATTTTGTTACAACATCCCATCCTGCCTTTCGTACAAATGGAACTGCTACACGCCTCACCGGAACTCCACTGCCACACAACTGGCGCCACCCAGCCCGTTGCGGGTGTTCCACTCCACACTCACCTGCAGCCCCACCACGTATGCGTCCCGCCACTGCCACCGCCGCTGTGCGGCCGCGATGCGCGACGCGATGCGCGGTGCCGGGCGCAGCAGCACATGTGACAGAGGGAAGAACAGCTCCCCGGTGGGGAACAGGCGCGCAAACTCAGCAGCGGTGTGGATGTTGGCGGACAGGGGAGCAGCCAGGTAGTCGGCGTAGCTGTGTGGTGGGGCGCAGGTTGTGGCACGGCACGGTGCTCGGGTAATTGCGTTCTGAATGTATTGCGCCTGATGTGCAGCCATTAAGAGTTTGACATGCAACTGTCTATGCACAGATGCGGTGCCATGTGATCACGGCCCTTACTTGCCATCAAAGAGGGCCAACATCATGCACATCATTGACTAGCCAGCTTTTTGTTGATAAGCAGGGACTCCACGCAGGGACTCACTTATTGATGACCCACAGGTCGTAGTGGCCATACGCTTGATTCAGGTCGGTAGTGATGGCGTCGTTGTGGCGCGTCCAGTTTTCGTGCAGGAAGTCGTTGTATGATGTGAGGCTTGCATTCTGTGCTCAAAGGCATATACATGAGTAATCACCCCGGTGCAGCACACGCACATGCGCGTTCTGCATCGTGCGCAGATGTGCAAAGCACGTGCACATTCCTGCAACATAAGCATCAGCCGGTGGGCAAAGCCACCTTGCCTGACACGCGCCTTCTGCCTTCTGCTCTGCACTTGCTGTGGCAGCTGAGAGCTGACCTACCCGCCACAGCACACCCCCACCACCATCGCCACCTCTGCCTCACCTGCGGCCACTCAGGCACCCACGCGGGCATCATGGTGGTGATGGAGAAGTTCAGGGGTGGCGCGAAGTAGGTGTCAAAGTCCAGGTAGTCGTGCAGGAAGATGCGGCCCGTCATGAGCGCCACATACAAGCCGCTGACCATGGACGGCAGTCGATTGCCCAGCCCATTGTCATGTGTGTAGCGCGCGATGATGTACCTGTCAGTCGTGTGCAGATGTGACAGTCGTGCGCCCACAGCTGAATCGATTCTCAACGTGCCACACATCGTATGCGGCTGCACACCAAAGGCCAGATGGATATGCTCTGATCCATTGCAACCCACACTGTTATGTGTGTGCCATGCTTTGGATACTGACACATCACACGCTGCTGCTGCACCAACCCGCAGATCTACCCCGCACGCACTTGTAGCGCCGAAGCGCTACCGGCCCGGCCGCAACTGCCTGGGCATGGCGGCTGCAGTATCCCAGGATTTTCTTGCGTAGCGGAGCGAACCTGTTGCCGTAGAGGCATGCGTGAGGGAGGGGTGGTATGGGTGTGCGCGCTGGCCAGGCATGAGTTTGCTGAGGGCAGGGCATGAGGCACTTGGGTGGGCACGCACCTGGAATTGCAGTACACATCCACCCGCCGTCCATGATTGACCTGGCTGAGCCGGCAGGCCTGCTTCCAGCCAGCCTCCGTGCAAAAGTCCAGGCTCCTCAAGCCATAGGCTTCATCTGAGCCCGCAGCTAATGCAGCCTGACCCATGGCACACATGATCAGCACCAGCGGCAGTATGGCCGCTGCCACTGCAGCTGCTGCTGCATGGCGCAGCAGATCCAGCCAGTCATGGTGCATGCCGGCGCAGCTGTGCTCTCTGCATAAGCATGGCCCAGACCAGACGCAGATGGTGTAGGACACACGCACACTTCACAAGTATGGTCTCGCCAACGCACTAGATACAAGGGAAGTAACTATAACAGCAAGGTGTTAAATCTGTTGCGCGACAGATCAACTGACTCAACCGCCCAAATATCATCGCGTTGGCGTGAGCCAGGTGCCTCAAGTGTTGTTATAGTAACTTTGATTCACATTCATTCTTGGCCCTAGTTTGGCGCCCAAAACTGTTCATCCTGCCATTGCGAACACCACGGAACACCAGACAGGCCAACATAACGCCCTGAAAATGTAGCATCCAGCTTACCGCTGACAAAGCATGGCTCCCACAACAAATCATGGTTAGCCGCTTCAAAATATGTCGCAATCATGGGATTACTGCTGTTGGCTGTGTAAAGGCAAGGCCGAGCTGGACAGGTGGGTGCATGGATGACCAACTTTAGGTCATCAGTGTAGGCTGACGTGATTGTTTTCACAACGTCAGGGGCTCGGCGACTTACAAATGTGCCAGCTGCGGTCGAGACCTCCTTACCATGCAGCAGCTAGGTGCGCACCATGCTTGTACAGGAACAGTGGTGAATTCCAATGCCAATGTTGAGCTGACACTCAAAAGAAGGATGCACAGCCTGGAGGCATGTGTGATCGTGGCCAGCACGCCATGGTGTGGTTTGCATGGTGCATACAATGTGCATGGTGCCTAGCTACGCGTTTCACGCTCAACTTCTGCACCCACCGTGCACCATGCATGCTGCACATCATCTCTTATGCTGTGTGGCCACCGCCTTGATGCCCATGCAGAGACAGGCTTTGTGGAAACCGGCGGAGGTGCCATGGAGGAGGTGGATGATTACATCCAGCGCATGCGGCGCCGTGCGGAGGCACGCACACGCAGCAAGGTGGTGCAACAGGCAGCAGGCACAGGGGGCGTGGTTGCTGAGAGGGGAACAGGTGTGCTGGAAACAGGCCAGCCAGGTCCCAGCAACATGAGGACCGCAGCGATGCAAGGCGGCAGCAGCACGGCTGCTGCGCTCGCAGCTGCAGCTGCTATGCCCCTGCCAGCTCCAGGTGGAGACCCCACAGCCAACAGCATGGCTGCTGCACTTGCATCAGCAGCAAAAATGCCGTTGCCTAGTGATCAGGCTGCAAACCATGCGCCGGCCTCAACTCGAGCACCAACTGAAGGCCGGGGACCGCAGCTAGCGCTTGTGGAGGCAGGCGCTGACAACTCACAGCCACAAAAGGGCTTGGGGCCCCTGGATCTGCATGGCCTGGCACCAGGGGCTGATGTTATGGCTCATGAGGCAGAGCTGATGACAATGCTGGATCAGGTAATGAATGTGCTTTTGCCAATCAAATGCGACAGTGCTATTGCCTGCTGGCAGTTTAGGGTGTGCAGGTGGCACAGGGTGCATCTCATGCCACAGCCAGAACGCCATGCACCACATGGCCTGTCTGCAGCTTGCGGACCCTGCAACCTCTCACACATCACACACTCTGCATCACGCGTGCAGGCCGAGCGTGATGCGCTGTACATGGGCGACGCAGAGGGTGAGCTGGAGGCAGTACGTGCCATGTACGGGCGGTGCGCGCGTGGCGCACGCGACATGGTGCAAGAGGCGCGGCAGCGCGTGCTGTCACGCAGTAGCACGCCTGACCGCCATGTGCCTGCAGCTGCAGCAGGGCCCACACACCCGTCACCCGCGCACCACCACACTCAGGCCCAGCAGCAGCGCACCAGCCCCACACCTGGTGCAGGCCGCCAGGCAGCGCTGCCGTCACAGCCTGTGGGGCCAGGGCTGCGCCAATCAAGCTTCATGACCAGCAGCCAGTTCCTGAGGGCGCTGCATGCACCGCAGTATGCGCAAACGCCTGACGCAGCAACACCTGCAGTTGCAGCACAGCCCACGCTGCCACCAGAGGCATCGCCGCATCCAACAGCTGCCCCTGTAGAACCAGGACTCAGGGCGACCGCTGGCCCTTTGCACCAGCAGCCTGATGCCCATGATCGCCATGCTGCGGCACCGACCCAGGCGCAGCGCACATCACCAGGCCATGGCCCTGCAGCGGCCGCTGCCGCCGCACCCAGCCCCCAGTCCCCACCAAAGGCTGGCCCCCAGGCCCCACCAAAGGCTGGCCCAACGCGGACCAGGCCAGGCCTGACAAAGGAGCAGGTGGTGGCGCGCATCACAGCGCTCCGCGCGCCTGCAGGTGTGACCAAGGTGTCAGGGTCGCCGCGCACCAGCCCTGTGGCCCACACCACCACACAACGTGCCAGCCCAGTGGGCAAGTCCAAGGCAGGGGCTAAGGAGCCGCAGCTGCCCCAGCCGGTGCAAGACATGCTGCGCGAGTTCCTGTCACATGCTGCGTCGGGGCAGCAGGAGGCTGCCAGCATGCGGGGATCAGGTGTGGCACGCGGTGTGGACCGTCCGCCCCAGGACCCAGTGCGCAGGGCTCCCACAGAGCGTGCAGCAGCCACGCAGCGCGCGTATGTCGAAGACATGGGTGCCTCATGCACTGCTGCCCAGCGGCCAGCAGCACACCCTGCAGGCAAGGGCCCGCCCAGTTCAGGGGTTGCGCACGCACGCGCGCAGGTGCTGGGGATGACAAAGGCCTCTGCGCAGCTGCCATCTGCAACAGCAGCAGCTCGTGCGCCTGAGCCTGAGCTCGCGTTCAGGTCGGCTCCATCGGCAGCAGGCGCAGCGCCGGCAGTGGCAGCGGCCACCAAAGCATCCGCAGCAAGACCTGCCTCAAGGCAGCCGCATGAGGAGGCCACCAGCCACGTGCAGCGGCCAGCAGCACCATCTGTGCCGCCTCCGTCACGCGTTGCGGGGTCGGGTGTGAAAGCAGCAGCAGGGGGCACAAGCAGCAGTGCTCCCGCACCTCCCGTCCGTGGTGGTGAGCAGCAGCGCGCACCACCCGCTGTGCGCCCGTCTGCGGCTGCCCTCAAGCGCGAAGTGCCAATCATTGAGATTTCGTCTGACTCGGATGAGAGCACGGGCCGGCATCGGCCTCCGCCTGTAGCAGCGGCCCGAGCCCAGCCGCCTTCTGCGAAGGCAGGGCTGGCAGGGACCAAGCGGGCTGCACCGGATGGCGTTGCAGGCAGCCAGGGCCAAGGGGCTGACACAGGCCCGGCAAGGAAGAGAGCAGCCACGGGGCCTGCACCAGCTGCTGCCTCAGGCGGTGCCTCCAAGCCCACCGTCATCAGGGGTTCACAAGCAACGCAGCAGCGGCAGCAACCTCAGGCACCACACGCTGCCGCGGCCGCAGGTGCAGGCGCAGGTGCTGGGGCAGGTGTGCCGCCTGGTGCGGCCCCAGCCCCAGCAGGGCGCAGCGCCTTCACACACGTGCGGCACATGCCTGACGTGCCCTTCCATGCTGCAGCCACCTTTGCAGCGTTCAGTGCGCACCTGCAGGACAGCCTGCGGCGCGCACGTGAGGCGGGGCAGTCGGCGGCGCACGCGCAGGCAGCGGCCAACAAAGCACGCGCAGCGGCTGCATACCAGGCCTACCTGCAGGGTGCGCGGGAGGAGGCAGAACGGCGGCGGCGGGCGCAGGAGCAGCAGCAGCAGCAGCAGCAACAACAGCGGCAGGAGCCAGCGAGGCAGCAAGCAGCTAGGGCAGGCGTGCCAGCACCTGCCACCAGCACCATGGCCGCAGGGTTTGCAGTGGCCCAGCTGCCAGAGCTCAACGCTAGCACAGGTGTGCGGGAGGTGCGTACATTCCTGGAGCAGGCGGGTGCTGCGGCGGAGGCAGCTGTCTGCGTTGAGAAGTCGGAGCTGCTGGAGCTGGCCAACAAAAAGTGAGTTCCATGAAACACTGTTGTGAAGGATGCCTGCCCCCGCTGGTGCCTCATGGCCGGGCTGCCCACTTGAATGACAACACGGAACAGGACAACGATGCCCAATGGGTTTTGCCTCTGCTTCATGCAGGCTGTGTGCTTGGGAGGTGCGGCGTGTGCTGGCGGCAGCGGCACTGACACCCCCATCTCGCGCGCACCGAGCCATCCTGCGTGACATCCACGGCACCATGAACAAGGCCCAGCTGCTCAAGGCTTACCGTGACCTCACCCTGCGCGTGCACCCCGACAAGAACCCAGGGGACACGGATGAGGCCACCCGCGCGTTCCAGGCGCTGCAGGAGGCATACCGGGCACTCAGCAACACGGCAGCCAGTGGGGGCCAGCAGCAGCAGCAGCAGCAGCGGCAGCAGCGACCTGCGGGCTCCACGGCGGCGCAGGGGGCTGCAGCGCGGTCGGCTGGTGCCGCACCTGCAGGCAGCGGCGCAGCCAGCAGGGCGGGGCATGCAGCCGGCGGTCACGTGCCGTTTGGATTTGGCGCTGGGTGGGCTGGGTTTTCATGGGCTTGAGGGACAGCGTTTCAGCATCGCAAGTCGACCTGCCATCATTGACCACGGCTGTACTACTTGTACTCTGTTCAGATGCAGCAGTAGCATTGTATGTTTCCGTGTCTGTGCCATATTTGTAGGTGCATGGTTGAAGCGCAGCTGAAGAGTTGTAGGTGGGGCGGCATGGCGCAGGCAATTGTGTGCCTGAAAGCACCAATACCTGGTATGAGGGTTGGGACATGAGCACGATCCAGCTGTGTTGCTGGTACCCCGTTGCAAGCTGATGGGGCTGCCATCACTGCCTTGTGCTGGGCGGTCCATGTGCTGGTGCCTGCAGCAAACACTGCTGTCGAAGTTATGTACAGATGGAAATGCACATAGTAGAAATGCTCATGAGGAACCCTGTGAATCAGGATGTGCGACATCAAGTACTGGAAACTTTTCAATGCCGCACAAGGGATCACCATTGTTCAGCCTTACCTGTGAGCAGCTGGCAGTGCTGCATTGGGTCCGCGTGTTGCAGCAGGTCAGCACTGTGTGACTGCAGCTCCACAGCAGACAGCCATTAAAGCACCTGTCAATGTCCCAGTCACGTTCCTGACCCTGTGCTCCCTGCATGAGCACCATACGCCACCTGGCATGTGGTCTTCACGACTGGTCATTGAGGGCGAGCACACATTACAATGCATGGGTGCACTGCGCCCCCCGGTCACGCACACTGCCTGTAAAGTGGTTGCTGTGCTTAGCTGCATTGTGAATGCAGTGCATGCCCTGATATGGCCAGGGTGATTGGCGGAGATTTTTGATCAACCTGTCCTCATGCAAGACCAGGAGCTGAACACTTAGCTGTGCCGGACCTGCACCACAAGCTCTGCGTGTTGTGGCACATGTACCACCCTGCTTGCAGGCTCGCGCAATGTACAATCCCAGAAGTTGCTTAAAGGACATGCGGATGATTACAAATTTACACTCCTTCACTTGCAAGACACCTGAATAATGTCCTGAGACCCCAAGTGGATCTTTATCCAGTTTTGGTCTGGCATGACATTCATGTTGCACCTGGTGGGCATTTGCACCTTTACAAGCCCCTGGACTGCCAAGCTCTGAACAATATGCTGGGGTCACATGTCCAGCATCAAACCCTTCACCAACACATGCAGCTCAAGAGCTGCAACATCACAACACAAAGGGCACCAGCCTGTGCGAGTCAGACCAAGCCATATTCAAGGAGGAAGATACACAGAAAGCTGGCGCAAGCAGCGTCCAGCAAGGTCCTACTACTTCTCCTCTGCAACAAGCGTGGGTGTGGCCTCACAGTTGCATACATCAGTCCCAAATGTTCTATTCCACAGCAGTACAAGCCCCATGCATCACCAAGCCAAGCAGCACGTATCCACACACACCCTTGCTCTCTGCCTTTGTTCACATGACAGCACTGCATGCCAAGTGACGCATGTTCCCATTAGATAGGGGCACCTTGCTCTCAAATTTCTCGGCGTTGCACCAGTCTTCACAACCGCCACTAAAAAATTACTGACACACCAAGCCACAGTCAAGAATCCGCACAACGTCTGTTGCAGTTTGACTATTGGATCACCTAGCTGAACCCAGGTGCTGCTTCACGCCCTCTAAACACCCCACACAGCATAACCTTTCCACCCACCTGCCTGAGAGTCTGACACATGCACACAGGCCTGGTCGGCTGGTGACGCATGCTGCAGTGCACCTGCCAGCCCTGCCCTGCAGTCACACTGCCGCGAGACACCCACACGCCCACCGATCCCAGGTCACACAGTGAGCATGCGCTCCGAGTTGAGAGGCCAAGGATGTACAGGTGATGGACCCCTGCTGGGCCCTCTCTTGACGCTGCGCCCTCACATGATCGTGCAGTCCTTGGCCCTGGTGGCCGAGTCGCGCTTGAACATGCGCGTCATGCTGGCCTGCTGCGACAGCCGCGACTGCCGCTCCGGCCGGCTGCCTGACGACGTGCGCTTATCCGCCACGATGGCGGTCGCAGCGCCACCTGAGCCGCTGCCTGCACTGGGGCTCACAATCCCGCTCGTCTCCTTGCTCAACCGGCTTGGCAACACTGTGCCGCTGTCTTTGCTGGCGCGGCTCGGGAGGCTGTCCTGTGCTGAAGGGAAGCTGGCCAGAGGGTTGAGAGTGGGCGTTGCCGAGGGGCTTGCACCTGGTGAGGGAGGAGTGGGTCCTGGGGCAGCGGCAGCTGCAGTGGTGGCAGGTGCGCCGTCCGTGGGCGGTTGCGGCACTTTGATTGTGTGCTGCGACATGCTGTTGTTGTGGCTGGTGGCGCCCTCGTCCACGCCTTCCGGCACCATGCTCACCTTGCGCACGTGCCCGTTACCACCCTGCAGCGCATCTTGCAGGTGCGCAGGGAGCGACAAGGGCACGGCAAGCGAGGGGATGGGCGAGGAGGAGAGCGGCGAGGACCCCTCGTTCAAGCCCAGCGTGGATGCGGGTGTGGGCATCTGCGCAAGCAGTGTGGGGTGCTCCCCTGATGCCCCCGCAGTAGAGCTGCCTGAGGGCGGGGGCGGGTCCGCGTACGCGTGCGCAAAGAAGGGGCTGGACGCTGACGTGGTGGCAAGGCTTGGGCCGTTGGGGTCCGACTGCCGCTCCTTGACGGCTGCGACCGCTGGGTGCTGCAGAGGGGCAGACACGGCTGGGGGTGGCACTGGTGTGAGGGAGGCTTGGAGGCCGGGGGATGAAAGGGAGTGTTGTGGGGCCAGGGATGAGGGAGGTGAGCCACCCACTGAGTGCCGCGCCTCCAGCAGCATGGCACTGCTGCGCTTCTGCAGCCCCATCACCAGGTTGGCACTGCTGGACATGGCCGGGTTCAGTGGGGACATGGGGTAGCCGCCTGTTGTGGCATTATCAAAGCATTTGCAGGAGATCGTCAGGGCAGTATGCAGGCAGACCGAGGGCAGGTGTGAAGGGGGTTGTGTGGTCAATCACTTCAGCTGCCATGAGCACAGCACCAGAGCCTCCATGCGGACCGTTCACACAGCCCTCAACCGGCACAGCTGGTCCCCACAGCAGTGCATGCACTGGGCAACCATACCCTGTTCACTGCATGTGTGCATGACCCCATGCCCCGCGCGCACCTGGGCTCACGCCACCTGACACCTGCGCCTGCGCCGTCTGCATCGCCACCCACGCAGCCGTCGCGCCGTGCCCGCTGCCATCCTTGTTGCCTGCTGTGGAGCCCATGCTGGAGCGGTTGACACGCGGGGCCGCGTGTGTGGAGCCCCCTGTTTCGCTGGGCGGCCCCCCGCCAGTGGAGGCCACAGAGCCCGTGGTGGAGATGGCGAAGGACTTGAGGCCCTGGCCTGACGCGACGCGGTGCATGCCGCCTGGGTGGAGGGGGGCCAGGGTGGGGAGGCAACGTAGGGGCCACGTGCCAAAGACGCGCGCACGAGCGGCAGGCGATCAGTTGCTGCTCGGGGGCAAAAGTGGGTGGTGGTTTGGCGCCATGCTGAGGTGCAGTGCATTCCATAAGCCATGCTATCCATGCCGCGCGGCGTGTCTGTGCCCCCCTCCCTGTGCCTGCGGATCCGTCTGCGCGGCACGCCCCTCGTGTTCCTCTCAATCCAGCAGCAGCTGTGCCGGCCCAGGCCCCACACCCCGTCCCCAGTGTACATGTGCTGCATCCGCTTCGCGTGCCGCATCCCCTGTTTCGCAGATCCCGCAGTTGTGGTGGTGCCCCGCATCCCGCGCACGCGCCCCATCCGTCGGTCCGCATATTTCGCAAGTGATGTGGTGGCCCGTATCACGCATTGGGGGCAGCACCGTTCCGTGCCACACACACACACCTTGCGACGACGCGACCGAGCCCTGCCGCGGCCGCCCGGGTGCGGTGGTGTGGTTGGAGACTGTCTGCAGCGTAGGTATTGCTGCGTTGGAATGTGCGCGGCTCATGGCCCCGTACACATTGGTAGAGGGGCCCACACTGCCAGAGGCCTGGACAAACATGTTGGGGTTGGTGGGGCGGCTGCTGGGCATGGTGTGCCCGTATGCAGCCCGCGTGCTGCGCAGCAAAAGGCAAGGGGGGACAGGATCATGACTCAGCACGTCAGCAGCAGCAGCAGCAGCCGCCACTATGTTGCATGTCAGCTGCAGGCACCAGCTCCCTCACCCCATTCGCGGGCCCTCCCTGATGCGAGGCCCACATGTGATCAGGGAGCATGCTCAACACAGTACTCACGAGAACATGTTGTTGGATTTGTGGTGGGTGGAGATGTTGGGCACGTTGGCGCCGGACCGCGTCTGCGCGCTCAGCAGGCCACCTGCAGGAGGAGGTGTGCGCCACATGTGGTTCCATACAGAACACGCAATGGTCCACAACACCGGTCACCCAAAGATGCTGCTGAAGCATGCGCACATGCCACAACAAAGGCGTGACAAAAAGCTGCCCCATCTTAGCCAAGTAGCCAGAGTTGGTACGGCCAGCAGCGCAACCCCAGCCTGATCTATCGCCTGTGGCCCCACACAGCGGTTCATCTTCACAAAGCACTGCTTTCCAGATGCCTCCCAACATGGACGCACATCATGAGGCAACTGCACACCTGGCTTGTACAAGTTCTCGCGTGTCTGCGCTACTATGGCGCTGAGCTTCTCCTTGGGCTGGAACTTCCAGCTGCAGGTGTGGAGTTGAGAGAGAGTGTGTGTGTGTGGTTGTGTCACATGCCACTCTTGGTGCATCATGCGAGTGCATGCACATTTGGCTCTTGAGCCATGCCGCTGCCGCAGCACCTGCACACCCCCACCAGCCGGCGCAGAAGCATGCTTCAAGACACATTCCCCGTGTGCGTACCGTGCGCGGTGGTTGTCCATGTCCCACTCGCAGCAGCTGTCCTCAAACATCATGAAGCAGAACTCGTTGAAGTCGACCTGTGATGATGTGGCACGCACAGTGAGTTGACCTGGCATTCTGCGCAAGTGCAGCCTGTGCTCCAGTGGTTCACTACTACCAGCAAGCACCAGCAAGCAGGGCACCAGTGCAGTGGGATGCCTCAAACAGGTTTGCTCACGCCAGTCGCCCCTGTTACAAAAGTGCAACTCACATGCCCGTCATTGTTCTGGTCCACGTCGGTCATGATGCGCGTGATCTGCTCCTCTGTCAGCTTATGCGCCAGCAGGGCCTATGGTGTGGGCAGGGGGCAGGAGGGGACATCAGTGACAAACATTGCACCGCGGCAGGGCATACAGCTGTGCAGTAACGCTGCACCCCTACTTCTCACCTGGCACTGCCCAGTCCATGTACATGTATGCATGCAACAGCTGTTGTGCTGTAACACTCACGCAGCCTGTGCCACGGTCAAAGCTGCGCCCCACACCACAACTGCACCCAGCCCACGGCCCAACACACCGTGCGCAGCTCCCCCAATGAGATCTTGCCGTCACCATCTGCATCAAACTTGGCAAATGCCGACATGAGCAGGTCCTTCTTCTCAAGCAACGACCGGTTGAGCGCAGCCGAGATGAACTCCTGAGGAGGGCAGGATGAAGAGCAGAGGCAGAAGTGTGGGTTATGTGCATGCTGGCATGTGAGGGCCAACAGGCCTGGCACTGACCCTTGACGATGACCCACATCTGTGCATGTCAGCAGCAACCACACAGGTATTCTCCTGGACAACTTGAGACCTGCCGTGGTGGCGCTGTGCTCCACTTGCCCACCTGCCCTTCCCTGAACCCCTGGCACCCGCAGCATCCCACCATGCACAGCCCCTCTCACCGTGAAGTCAATCACGCCGTTGCCATCCGTGTCGATCTGGGCCATCAGCTCCTGCACCTCCTTCACGTCCACCTGCGTGCCCTGAGCCTCCAGCGCCGCGCACACCTCCTTGAACCCCAGCTCACCCGCGCCCGCCGCGTCCATGGCGTTGAACATGGCGCGCATGCCCACCAGGTACTCCAGGTCGATCTGGGACGCCAGGACGCGCATCACCTGCTTCTTGAACGCGTTCATCTGCCCAAACGCGCGCATGCGCTGCAGCACCTGGTTGGCCAGCGGCCGCGCCTTGGTGCCCGCCACCTTCTGCGAGGTGCCAGGGGGGAGGTGTGATGGCAGTGAGGCGGAGGCCACCCAGGTGACCAGAGCAGACCTAACCCACCCACCCCAGCCAACTGTCAGGTGCTGCTGCACTGAACATTGGTGCACCAACCCCACCAGGGATTGCGCACCACCCTCGCCAAAAGTACACCCACCTAGAAACACACACATACACATTCCCTGCCCCCACCAGGCACCGCACGCACCGTGAACCAGGGGTGCTGCAGCGCCTCCTTGGCTGTGGGCCGCTTCTTAGGGTCCTTGGTCAGCAGCTGGCCCAGCAGCTCCTTGGCCTCCTCCGTCACGCCCTCCCACGCGCTGCTGCTCATGTTGGGCTGCTTGCTCATCACCGCCTGAGCCAGCATCATCTTGGAGCGGCCCTGCAGGACACGGGGCAGGCAAGCACTGCTATCGCACGGCCCACACATTGAGAGCAGTCACCCCTTGTGCATGTCGCCCACACGGATTGCTCAAGCCAGATAGGGGTCGCGGAAAAAGTGAGGCGTCTGCCAGCAGCCTCAATTAACCACAGGCGTGCGCTGCAACGAAACAACAATTGTACAGTCCAATGCACCAAGAGGTCCAACATCCACAACAACAAGGCAGGCTGTGCGGTTGCAATTCAGCTGTACACCGCGAGCATTTCCTCGCAAACCTTCCGCCCCCACCCGCCCCCGCAGCGGCACAGCCACCCACCGCAAACGGGAACTCGCCACACAGCACAAAGTACATCATGACGCCCACCGCCCACACGTCTGCGGGGAAGCCGCTCTCCATGTTGAAGACCTCGGGCGCCTGGTGGTGAAGCAGGGCAAAGGTGCACAGGGCTTGAGTAGGACACCGGATGTGGAACACAAGAAGAGCAAAGCATCAGGGACAGCATTGGAATGTGTGCCCCAGATGTCTGCTCCACGTCGCAGCCTGTGCTGCTGCACTCACCATGTACTGCGCAGTACCGCAGTACTCCTCCGTCACCTCCCCTGGCTTCATGAACCGCGAAATGCCGAAGTCGGTCGCCTGCAGCATGTGCACAAGCAAGCAGCAAGTCAGCACCATGCCTGGACCTGATACCCTGACAACCGCCGTCTCTGTGTGCATGGGTTGGGTTGCAGGGGTGCAGGCATCAGCCACAGTCTCAGTCACCTTCAGCACCGCATCAGGGCCATCAGTGGACAGGAGGAAGTTGTCCGGCTTCACATCACTGCGGCCAGGATGCACAGCACGTATGCAGCTACGTTAGAATGTCACATGTGCGCAAGGTCTATTTCCACTGCAAATCTTGCAGCTGTAACCCCTGAAGGCCGGGCACCTCGGCACATCTGTTCCTTCTCACGCTGTTCGCCCGTACCAGCACGTGTCAGGCGGGTCAGTGTGTGCACAGCCTGCAGCTGCGGCTGCCGCCCTGCACCCACCGGTATGCCACGCCCATCGCGTGGCAGTGCGCCACCACCTCCAGCACCGTGCGCATGATGCCCGCCGCCTCCTTCTCCGTGTACGGCACCAGCGCGTGGGACAGCTTGGAGTACAGGTCACCGCCTGGGGGGTGGGGGGTGGGGGAATCACAAGGGGCGTCAGTCAGTAGGTGACCAGGGGCATGCCAGTCCACTCACCCTGCATATGCACAGCACACACACACACACACAGCCCCCTTCCAGCGCTGCCGCCATGAAACGGCCATGCCACACGTCTCACCCGTGCACAGCTCCTCCACAATGTGCAGGTGTTCATCGTCCTCAAACATGCCCATGATCTCCACAATGTTCGGGTGTCCGCGCAGGTGGCACATGATCTCGGCCTCCAGCCTGTGGCAGTGATGGGCGTGAAGCAGGGGAGATGCTGTGACCGCACATGTCATATTGTTGGGCCGCCAAACATGCCGCACCGGTGTTCATGTCCATGCCCCGTATGGCCACTGCCATGCACACCGAGGACCAGCCCACTACTGGCAGCAGCACAGGCAGTGGCACAACTGGTCTAGCTACCCTTGTTAACCCCTGCCAGCCCCGCCAAAGCGGCACTGGCGGAAGCAACTCTGCCCCCATGCCCCACACGTGCACACCCACTTGATGTCGGCAAACAGCTGGTCCGTCAGGTTCTCCTTGTTGATGGTCTTGCAGCACAGGATGGTGCCAGTAGTCCGGTCCACGCATTTGCGCACAACACCAAATGCACCTGCGCAGTATGTGCAGAGGTTTGCGGTGGCACATGGCGCCCTGGCAAGCTGCATGCACATGTATCATGCCTCGGGTGTGCGACGCATGCATGCAGGAGCATCACCGCACACATGCTCGGATGCACACAACATCTGCAACCCAGGGGCTTGCGCATGTAGGAGGGCATGATGCAGCACGCATGAAGAGCACGCGCAGCCATGAACTTGACTGCAATCATAATGGAACATGCGGCCCAAGTGCACGCAGCCCCTCAATCAGCAAGCCGCATTCCATGCAGCATCAAGTGCACAATGAATGCAGAATATGGAATATGCTGTACAACGACATACTGGGTGGACACCGCGCACAGCAACTGACAGTTCTATGCAGCAGCATTTTATACACATTTGGAGCGCACACAGGGCCAAGCACGCTAGCACAGAAGCAGCCACACACAACATCCGCACAAGGTGCAGGCATCAGCTTGTGCTCTGATCCACTAAACTGTAAGCACAGCATACAGTACTCCCAAGATCCCAGCCCCAAATGCCTGAGACTAGTGCACCAATGCATGGCTCCATGCAGCAACCCAATCCCCATGAGCACACTGCCCCAGGAGCGCCGTATATGTGCCCCTTCAACGTGGCTTGACGCGCCGAGGCGCAGGCACTGTGGCTCTTGCACATGCTGAAACCCTGCTTGCAAGCCCGATCTTGCAAACGCTCGCCCCCCTCCACTCATGCTAACCAGCCAAGACTACTGTGCTTATTTACGCCCGCGCGATACTAGGCTCATTCAATCACCGAGGAGGGCTGAATGAACGATGGCTGGGGCAACGTACCTTTGCCAATCTCCTCCCCAAGCTCGTATAGGTCCTCCACACGCTTATCCTTGGGCAGGATGCCGTGAAAAACATGGGTTTCCAATTTCTGAATCTTACTGTGCACAGACATGTCCTTGCCCCCGCTTGTGGGGCTTTTGTTGTTAAGCTTGGGAGAGTGCTTCGTGGAAGATGTGCTCTTGGCTTTGGACTTGGCTGGGGGGTGTTCATCATCGTGGTGCACGCTGAACGCATTTCTGAGCCCAGACCCAATGCGGGAAAAGAGTCCACTGCCGTGGGACTTAGCCCTTCGCAGGTCAGCACTTTCACTACTTGGCACGGACGGGGCCATGTTTGCAGGTCCTTGATCTACATGCTTTAATGCGATATTCGTCGCCAACAGTAATGCAGGCACATTAGGGCTTCAGGAAGTTGCCCTGGTGGTTGTGCCACAAATGTCATGTGAGACCTGACCTTGCTCACCTCTTGTCTGACATTGGTCAAAAGCTTTTGAGTCAGCTAAGAGCAGCACTAGAGGCTTGCAACTCAAATGTCAAGCAGGGGTTGTCACCTGTGTGTGGTGGTTTGTCATCAAGTATGTGGGGAGCGGTATTGTAATAGTGGACCATGCAGATTCAGCTGCGCAAGTGCATACCACCAGGAGACTCTCCAGCAGATCTGCACCCATGCCCGTTCACATTCCTTTGCAGGGGCAAGGGCAGCTGTCCCCAGCACACAGGAAGGGACACATGCACCCAGCTCCTGTGCTGATGTCAGAGGGCAGCTGCAGGACACATCCCAGTCCACCCAGTACATGATTGAGGATTGCAATCAGAAATATCAATGGCCCGGACGACAATCATAGCATGCATCAAACATGACATGTGTACACATCATGCGCATGATGTCAAAGAGAATGCAAGACGTATATAGTGTTGATAGTCTTGATACCGACTGCTCCGCGAGTTCGTCAGTGGATGGCCTCCGTCAGTGGATGGCCTTTCCACCAGATCACTGTTTGAGGCTCTGCTGCTTCATTTCTGTTCTGCAGCTAGCCTGTAGCCTGAGCCAGTGGCAGTGCCAGCCCGCAACCTTACAGCGACCCAGCCATTGGACCGTGCTGCTGCTGGTGCTGTTAGAGGCAAGCTTGCACTGCTCTCACTGGACTGCAGTCAAGGGGTACGAACAGCTTTGACGCAGTGTGGAAAAGGAAGAGAAGGGCAGCTGATTTGATATCATCCTGTGTTGATGGTTACCGGCTTACCGCAGACGCGAACCTCATGGGTTGGTGGGCCAGTGGGTTAGAAACTGCTCTTGTACTGGAAGTGCCTTAGCTGGCACAGCAACAGCATGAGTAACAAAGCAGGTTTACACTCTGCTAAGCATCTCAGACGGCCCCCAATGGCAGCTGATGCCTGGGCTGCCATGACAACGCGCGCAATCATTGGGGCCAGGTGTGTTCTTCTCATCTTGAAGATGGAAATTGAATGTTCAAGCCATCAATGGCAGGAATGCGCATCCATTAAAATTTGACCATGCGACACCCATCGTGGACACCCATGGTATACAGAATACAGTTTATGAGCACAGACACGTTCCGGCATGAATTGCATGACTAATCAGTCACTGCACTAAACGCACTGTGCCATACCAGAAGAATGGCATCCTTGCAAGACAGGCAAATGCACACATGCAACATATCAACGTGCACAGCACCGCGCCGTTGTAATCCCACCCCGCCCATATGGGCTTGCATTCAAGGTCAGCGCGGTGAATGACTGACGCTGGCACATGCGCTGGCTACACCCAGCAACGAATCTTCCCACGGTGCGCCGCTCACGCTGCTGCTGCTGCTGCTTGTCGCTCGCCTTGCACGACTTGCCCGCTCGTCTCTCCCACCAGCGAGATTGCTGCGCATCTTCTGCACCTGCGCGAGCAGCCCCCCTGCCTGTGTGGTGCCTGACCTTGTACGCTCGACCTGCTCCTGTACCTTGCTGGGCGCCTGCAAAGCCCACTGTGCCACACCCTGTACATGTGATGTTGGTGCGACTTGTTGCCCGACCACCGCGCTCTCATGTGCATCTACTTCAGCAAGTGCCGCAGCTGCATCACGCAGCAGTTGTGCAGTGGCACTGCCCCTGTCCTGGCCTGCAGCCCCACCAGAACTGCCTGCAACTGATGGGCGCGCACGCATGCCCTGACTCTCAGCCGCTGCTGCCGCAGTGGCAGCCGCAGCAGCCGCACGTGACGCGCCCTCACCAACCGTTGTGCCCCGCCAGCCGCCCGCCAGCCGCAGCCCAGACGCTGTGCTCGGCAGCCACGGGTGCTGTGCTGGTTCCAGCACAGATGACGCAGGTGGTGGTGGTGGTGGTGCGGCTGCAGGCAACTGGGCGACAGGCTGTACGTGCACTAGGGGCGGGCTGAAGGCACCACCCAGCTGCGCACTTGCGTGCTGCAGGTCCTCCTCCAGCTGCTTGGCCAGTGCTGCCATATGTGCCAGCTTGGCCTCCACCTCACTCACTCCACTGCCTGTGCTGCTGCCGCCTCCAGCCGTTGACTCAGGCGCTGAGGCAGCAGCACTGAGTCGTGTGGTTCCTGCACCCAGATGCTGCCCCTGTGATTCCTTCCCCCCTGCTGCCTGGCTACCGCTGGCTGCCTGCTGCTGATGCTGCTGCAGGCCGTGCATGCACACCTTGAGCAGCTTGCCCAGGTGCTCCTCTATAGGACCCCACATGCCCTGGAACAGCTGTGAGGGAGCGGTGCTTGTGGCTGGGGCGGATGCTGCACCACCAGGCCCACCTGGCCTCTCCAGCTCAGCCAAGGCTTTCTTCAGCGCCTTGGCCTTGGTGTGTGCGTGCACAAAGGTGCGCTTGGCTTGCAGGTGCACCAGCCCCAGCAGCGCCCCACTGGCTGACACCTGGGACTGCAGCTGCGCCACATCACGTGCCAGCTCCCCACAAGTACTGCTGATGCCTGCCACGGCTGCAGCGGCCAGCGGGGAGCTATGTAACATCGATGGGGGCCTGGAGACAGATGAGCCTGATGGGAAAGGCAGCAGCAAGGGTTGTGAAGGCTGGGGTGGTGCTGGGAATGGTGTGGCAGGCAGGAGGCCCACTGCAGGCCCCATGAGCTGAGCCACAGCAGCATGCAGCTGCTGCACACACTCGACGGCTGTAGCGATGGTGGTCCGGTCCGGGTGGAGGGGACCCACTCGCAGCAGCGCTGCGCCAAGAGATTCAACTGCGACACGGACACTGTCCACTGGGCGGAGCGCAGCCACTGCCCGCTGCAGCTCATGCCGAGCTTGTACCGCATCAGTGAGGAGGGAGACACGCATATCATGTAGTGCCTCACACTCGCGCTCCATCTCACACCTGCTCACACTCCATTGCTCCGCTGCCGCCTGCAGGGCAGCTGCGACGGATGCCATCTCGCCCTGCACCTCGCTGCGCACAGCAGCAGCTGCCTGCTGCAGTGCCTGACACCGGGCAGCCACCGCCGCCTCCTGGGCATGCAGCACCCCAAGCCGTGCTTGAACCTGTGCCGCTGCCGCCTCATGTGTGCGGTGCCGTGCCTCTGCCGCAGCTGCAGCTGCCACCTGCTCCGTCAGCCGCGCCAGCACAGCTCGCTGCTCTGCCACCTGCACCCGCAGTGACCCCAGCTCCTGCTGCTGCACTGCCAGCTCCTCAGCTGCGGCCCGGCCCGCCTCCTGGGCAACAGCTAATGATGCATGTGCAGCTGCTGCCTCCTGCCGCGCACTTTGCAGGTCTGGCCACTGCGCGCTGTGCTCCGTCTGGCACGCTGAATGAGACGTGCGCACTGTGGGCATACCCGTGGCTGCATCACGGTACGACCGTTGCTCCTCCAGATCTGTCTGGCATGATACATACCGCACAGCGCGTTCCTCAGTGGCCTGGCAGCCCACAGAGCGCGCCGCACGCTCCTCCCCAGCCTGGCACCACACTGAGCGTGCATCTGGCTTGCGAGCGGCCTCCCAGGCAGCTGCTACGTGTTCGCGCTCTTGCACAAGTGCTCTGCTCGCTGCTGCCAGCTGAGCCTGCAGATCTGCTAGCTGTGCTTCCAGCGCCGTCTTGCCCTGTGCGGCGTCATCAGCGCTTCGCTGCAGCTGGTCTACTTGCACTGTGCGCTGCGCCAGCTCGGCGTGCGCCTGCTCCACAAGAGCCTGAACACGGGCGGCCTTGACCTCTGACGCACTCAACTCAGCCTGCAGCTGCCGCACCTGCCCACGCAGCGCAGCACCTTGCTGCGCCTCACTGTCCATCTGGGCACGCAGGGCCTGCACATGAGCTGCTTGCGAGGCTAGCTGCTGCTGCAGCTGCTCCACCAGCTGCGTTTGATCAGCCAGCTGCGAGTGGAGGTGTTCGCTTTGCTCTGCCTCAGCAGCAGCCTGTGCCAGGGCCTCCTCAAGCCGGGAGGTGGCTGCCTGCAGCTGTACCTGCAGCTGCTGCAGCTGTGTGGCCGCTCTTGCCCTGTCCCTTGCAAGCTGTGCCTGCGCCTCCTCCAGCTGTGTGTGGACAACATTCAGTTGAGCCTGCAGCTTGCTGGCCACAGCTTGCTGCTCAGCTGCAGCAGCTTCTGCCGCCTGTACCATCTGTGCACCTGTGATAGCCGCAGCTGCCTGGCCTTCCACAGCTGCCTCCTGGGTGGATGACAACAAGGATTGCAGCCGACTGACCTCTGCATGCAAGCCCGCCGCTTCTTGCCGGGCAGCAGCTGCGGCATTCTCTGCGGCAGACAGTGCTGCCTGGCTGTGCACCAGCTCCGCACGCACGCTGTCTGATTGGGACAGCGATGTGGTGAGGGCAGCGACTCTGGCCCTCAGCTCCTCAGTTTCCTCTAAAGCGCTGGACAGGCCCGCGCGTAATCCATGCGCCTGTTTCAGCTCTTCCTCCAGCTGCGCGATGGTGGCCTCATGCTGCTCTGCTGCATGCTCCGCCTTGGCAGCACGAGCCACCGCCAGTGCCACCGCCTGCTCCAGCTCAGCGCACCGCAGCTCAGCTGCACGGCGTGCCTCCTCTGATCCCTTCAGCTTGGCAAGCGCCTGGTCCACCTGCTCATCGCGCACATCAACCTCCACCTCACTCCGTCGCGCGCGCTTCACGGCCAGCTCCTGCTGGTGCTGTGCCTCCTCAACGGCCGCCTCAGCCTGCCGCAGCTGCTGCAGGGCATTTGCCAGTTGGTCCTGAAGGTGCTGCACCTGAGCTTGCAGCTGGGTGCGCTCCGCAGCGTGGTGTGCTTGCGCAGCTGCCAGCTGCGCAACATGTGTGCCTGAGGTGTGAGCAAGGGATGGTGCAAGCTGTGCCTCCTCTTCCCCCTCCTCAGTATCCTCCTGGGTGTCCCTGATGTCCTTTGTAACGGGCTGTGTGCGCGACGGCTGTGCAGTGATTGCCTGCACTGTGGCCTCCAGCTGCACCCTGATGTGGTCCAGCTCAGCCTCCATCACCTCACGCTCAGCACGCATTGACGCAAGCAGTTCCTGCAGCGTGCTGAGCTCCTGTGATGCAGCTGTGGCACGCTGCTGTGTTTCTTCCAGCTGGTGTTGAGCAGCTGCAAGTTCACCGTTCACGGCCTGCAGCTGAGCCACCTCCACGTCAAGGTCCGTAAAGCACCTGTCAAACTGGGTCTGAACAGCAGTTGTCACACACATTGATGGCCTGGCGTGCCTCTGCAGCACCTGCACTTGTGCCTCCAGCTGCGCATTGCTGGCCTGTAATCTGGCCAGCTCCTGTGCCTGCTGCTCCTTCAGCACATGCAGCTCGTGTACCAGGGCCGTATGTTCTGCTTCAGCCCGTTGCAGCTGCTGCCGTGCTTGATGAGCCTCGCGGCGTGCCAGGGCCACCTCAGCCTCCTGTGTCACCACAGCTGCATGCTGCAGCGTAGCCCGCTCCTCCCTCAGACGTTGCACCTGCTGCTGCAGCGCCTCCAACTGGCCCTCCAGGTCCTGTTGCACCTGCTGCAGCTCCTGGACTGCATCCTCCATCTGTGCACATGTGCGGCGGACGTCGGACACGTGCTGCTGCTCCAGTGCACGGCACGCCTGCAGGTCTGCAATCTCAACCTCCACATCTGCCTTTTCCAAGTGAAGCTCTTGCAGCGCCTTGCGGGCCGATGCCAGCTGCGTGCGCGCCTGCTGCTGCTCAGCTGCAGCCGCGTCCAGCTGGTCACGCAGGCTCTGGCACTGCTGCCGCAGCTGCCGCTGCTCCTCCAGCAGCTCTGAGTTCAGCTCTTGGTGTCGTGCAATCTGTGCCATTGCGCCACAACACAGTCACGACAGTGGGGTGAAAATGATGTACCTGCAAGGTTCCTGCAGGCTTCAGGGACCCAGTCTTTGGCCGATCGGTCCCCACTACATCATTCAGAACTCATTCTCTCAACAGCTTGTCGACTGTGAAGCACCAGGCGCACCTGCTGTTGCAGCTTGAGGAGTTGCACCTGGGAGGGCCCATGGTCAGAAGGCGCCTGCCAGTAGGGCCCTGCGCCTGCATGGCTTGCGGCCTGCGCCTCTGACAGCTGCTGCCTGAGCTTGGCCACTGTGGCTCGCTCGCGCTGCAGGCTGTCTTCCAGGGCAGACACTTCGTCTTGTGCCGCCGCCAACTTGGACTTGAAGCGGCTGGCCTGCCGGCTGGCAGCCTCTACCTCGGACTCCAGCTCCTCCACCTGGGAGCAAGGGAACAAGCTCAGCGTTGCTGCACATGAGGCGCAGCTGCACACTGCATGCTCGCGCACCAAGCATCAGGCGGCAGTACTCTGCGTATTCCATCAGCATGCATCGTTGCAGGCTGCTAATTGCTGTTCTGTGCAGCACCCATGATTGCCAACATTGGCAAACACATACCCTGGATCTGAGCCTGATGGCTGCGCCTGACTCCGAGGGTGCATCTGCAGTGGCTGCAGCAGCCTGTCGCTGTGCCTTCTGAAGAGCAGAAATTCGCAACTGCATCTCCTCTGCAAGCTGCTCGGCATCTTGCGCGCGCTGCTCTGCCACGCGCCGCTTGCTCTCCGCTTGCGCCAGCTGCAGATGCAGCCGCTCAACCTCGCCCTGTAGCTGCATCATTGCCGCCAGATTGCTGCTGCCTGTGAATGAGGAGGAAGTTGAAGCAGCGCCAACCAGTCAATTGCACAAAGCAACACAGGCGGAGCCGGCGGCCAAAACTAAGGCACTACACAACCAGGGCACACATGCACCCACAAGACCCAAATTCACTCTCACGTTGCATGTTCATGCTGCGCCTGAAGCCGCCATTTTTGCCTGTTGGCGATCCTGCTGAGCCTGGTGCATCTGGCACCTGCAGATTGAGCAGGCTGGCCGGTGTCTGCATGAGCCCAGCTGCACTGTGCGACAGCACCTGCCGCTGAACTGCAGCAGCCTGGAGCTGCACCTCCGACAGCTGCTGCTGTGCGCTGGTGATCTGGGCTGACAGGCGAGCCAGCAGCTCCTCAGCGTGCTGCTGCTTGGACGCAGCAGTGTTGGCCTCCAACTGGCACAGCTTCACCTCCTCAGATGCAGCCTGCAAAGCACATCGACGTGAAGATGCGCAATTCAAACAAGCATTGTGAAGGGCTTCCAGATGGCATAGAATCGGTCCCTAGTACAATGTGGACAGTCACATTCATTACCACACCTTCAGCTGATGCTGCATGCGCTCCAGCTCCTGCAAAGCAGACTGCTTCTGCTGCCGCGTGCTTTCTAACTCATCGCGCAGGTCATGGAGTGAGGCAATGAGCTTTGCACGCTCCCCCTGCAAACGCTGCAGTCCTTCTTCCTCCGTCCCCAGCCTCAGCTCAGCGGTACGTACTTCCTGATGTTGAAAGGGAGTTGAACAGTGTCCATTGAGCTTCAATCCCACCTACCGCATGACCTGAACATTCATGTTGTATGATACAGCAGGAGCATATGCTGCATTGTCACAGCATTTGTTAGTCCGTCCCCACCTGCTGCAGATCCTCCAGCTCCTTCCTGATCCGCTCCACCTCACGCTGTGACTGTGCAACCTCCAGCTCAACCTCCTGCTTCTTGCGCTTCATGTCCTCCACTTCTGCTGTTAAGGTACTGAGCAGAGCCTGCTGCACATCCCTCTGCTGTTGTGCAGCTGTGACTTGTTCACATGCCGTGTGGGCTTCAATGGCCGCCTGTGCAGCTTGCTGCCGGCTGCTCTCCAACGCACTGCCAGCCGATTGCAGGTCCTGTGCAAGCTGTGCATGTTGCTCCTTTAGTGTCACGTGCTCAGCCTGCATTTGAAGCACCTTTTGCTCTGCCTCTCGCAGCAGGCTTAGCGTGGCAGACAGAGCGTCCTGCTTGGCATCCAAGTCTGCCTGGACCTCACTGAGCTGGTGCTGCAGGTCCTGCAAGGCATGCTGTGCTGCTGCTGCCTGTGCCGCAAAGTCTGCACACACCTGCTGCTGCTGGCTGGCTGCTGCGTCGAGCACCTCCTTAGCAACCGTGGCCTCCTGCAGTCACAAGGATTTGAGCACGCAAGGGTCATGCAGCCTAGCTGCATCAGTTGCAGCGTCTTCAAGCACTAAAGCAAGCACAGGTCACCACCAAGTACACTAAGCAAGAACAAAGCTCGTGTTAGTTAGTGACCTTGATGTGCAGCTGCGCCTGCAGCGCAGCCTGCTCAGCCTGCAGCTTGTGCTGTGTTGCCTCGCCCATAGCCTCAACCAACTGCACGTTCTGCGCCTGCAGCTCAATAAGCCGCTGTGTGGCTGTGCACACATGGCCCTCAACGCGCTCCAGGTCTGCAGATGCCTCATCAATCAGGTCCTCCCAGCCCGCCATGCTGAGTGGGCGTTTGCCAGCAGGCTGAGCACCCCCATTGCTGCCCCATGTGCCACCGCTGGAGGCTCCTGACCCACCCTCCGCCAGCACGCTGCGTAACCGCTGCTTCACCAGCACCACTTCGGCCTCCTTGCCCATACTGCTCTGCCTCTCCTGCTCAAGCAGCCGCTGGGTCTGCAGCAGGCAGCAACACACTATGATGTGAGCATGCCATGCTGAGCCGTGTGGAAAGGTCGTTGGCGTGCTACACAGCAAGCATGCACATGTCACCAAATCGTGAGCACAAGCAAAACTCACCCGCACCACCTGCTCCTGCATGCTGCGCATTTGTTTTTGAGCTGCAGAAAGCTGGTCCTGGAGGCAACTGCACAAAATGCAGCCGTGGGTGTTCAGTGCATCTGTCTGCGTTTCTGCATTCGCGATCTGTAGCATAGCATGCTGCTTTGTGTGCCGCCGTCCAGTTGGGGTGGGCGGCTCGCATGCTTTGGGTCCTGTTGGAGGTGATGCAGGTGCTACTGGCAGTACGGGGGCAGTGACGGCTGCCGACGCTGCTGTCAGGTCACTGCATGATACACTGCGCCGGATGGCCTGCCGCTTGGCACGCCGCCTGATGCGCGGTTTGCTGGGCACAAGCTCCTGCATTGCTGGAGGCGCATGCTCTTGGGCTTGCACCTGGGATGCCAGGCCTGCCAAGCGCGCCTCTTGCTCTGCCACCTGCCTGTACAAATCATGGAGACGATTGGATGCAGCATCACACAACCGCTCCTGCTCACTGCGCTGCCCCTGGATTCGCTGCAAGTTGGCTTGCTCCTGCTCAGTCTTAGCGCGCAGGTCCTCCAGCTCACAGCTCACGCCCTCCAGCTCCATGGCTGCTGCTGCCACCTTGCTGGCTGTGTCCTGGTACTCAGCACGCAAGCTGGTAAGCAGTGCGAGCGCCTCTGTGCGCTGAGCTAGCAGAGCAGCAATGGCTGCCCTAAGCGTCTCCACATCGTAGGCATTATCGTCTACTTTATCCTCCCCCTGGCTCAACCGTGCCGGATCCACAGGGTCGCTAGCACACGTCTGGTCCTTGCAGCTGGTGCATGTATCGTTCGAGGTCCTGCGCGCTTGCCCGGAATCTAGACAAACATTCTTGTCACAACCATCTTGTGCCATGCCTGTACTCAAGTCGCATGCTTCAGGTGCTACCCCTCCTTCCGTCTGTTCAGGTAGCAGCACAGCCAATGGGCTGGATGGGCCAAGCAGTCGCCACAGTGGGCTGCTGCTGGATGGTATTGCTGTGGGACCAGCACGCAACGCTGATTCTGCGCGCGCTCGCTGGCTCGCAGCCTCCTGCAGCAGCTGCCAGAGTGACGCCGCCTCTCCACAAGGTGTAAGCACCTGCAGAGAACAGTGATTTGTGGTTCAGATTCACCACACATGTTGAAACTAACCAAATTACACTCAACAATGCCCTGTGTACCGACCTGCCTGATGGGCGAGAGGCTGCGCTGTGGCTTAGGGTTGTAGGGCGTCTGAGCTGGAGGGACACAATCTGCTGCCGCAAGCCCCAGGTCGGGCTTCTGCTCCATTGATACAGGACCCAAAACCTCCTGCTGGGGTGAACATGCCTGACGCAGTGCACCTAGCTGTGCTCGCATGGCTGACGCAGTGACGCGAGCTGTGTCCGCATGGAACGCCAGCAGAGACAGTTCATCCTCAAGCTGCAGGTGAGTGAAACATTGTGTCATGAACCGCACATGACCAGACGTACTCCATTCAGATGAGCACAGTGTGCTGCACCTCTGCAGACACGCGGGTGCCTGGCCATGGTGGTCAACGTACCTCCTGCTGAAATTGGCTGAACATGGTGTTGGCATGGTTGAGCGCACCCAATCCCTTGTCTACCACAGCGGACCCTTCATCTGGGTTGTCAGTTGCATGCGCAGATCCTGCAGAGTCGTACCGACAGAAAAATGTGTAAGGAGCATGCAAATGCACCAGAAACAGCATCCGGCTGGCACGTCAGGCAGGTGCATGCAAACAGCCACTCACGCGACGAGAGAAGCAGCACTGCAGGAAGGGGCTGGTGGTTGTCAGCAAGTACCTGGCCACATTCATCCCCCTGCACCTTGGACATGCAGGCATCAGTTAGCATGAGTGACCATGCAACATGCATGGAGGAGCGAACACGCTGTTTGGCCCCACCTTCTTCTTACAACTCTTTTGCCGCAGCTGCTGCAGCATCTGTGAGAGCTGGGCGATCTCCTGGTCCCGTTCATGCACAGTTGAGGCCAGACCCTCCACTTGCCCAGCCAAGCGCGATGCATGGTCTTGGAGGCTAGATTGACATCGCAGCACTGTGGCCGCAGGTGACTGCGGCACTTGCATATCAGTTGACTTTGACTGGGGGGCCACCTGGCGAAAACTCGACTGTGCAGCAATGCAGCATTTTCCAGCCCTGTCAAGACAAATCTGTGTGCCAACAGGCACATCGGCACGTACCCACACAAATCACTGCCTGGACTGGGGTTTTTGTTTGCGCTCTCAGCCCTTGCAGTGCCGATTGCAAATATGCTTGCTAGACGTGCATCTGCGGGTTTTTTCAACGGGAGGTCCAGCAAGGCCACAGTGCCTGTGTGCACTGGGCGCAGGACGGTGGTCCGCACCAATGCCGTAAGTATTTGTTTGAGATCCTGAAGTTGGTCAGAAGGATGGTGTCTGATGGTCTTGCCACCACTCATCTACATCTTTGCTAGCTTCTGGACTTCCTGAAGCCCAAGCCCAAGCAAGAGGCGAAGGCCGTGCGGCCTAAGCGCGAGACTGTGGTGTTGAAGCCGAGTTTCAACCTGCAGGCTGCACTGCTGGCCATGTGAGGGCAGGTTTGATCCCCATGAGCCCATCAGGCACACATCATGCAGACTTGTGTACTTGATAGGTGTGCCCTGTGGATAAGACATGCTGCGTGCCAACCAGCCATAGGTATGCTTGTTGGCACGTACTTCACAACACGGTGCTCATTTGTTGCGGGATGGCGCCCGCTTGTTGCCACACAGTGCGGGCCTGGAGGCATGGCAGGGCTGGACCCCTGCAGCTGTGTTGACGGGCCTGCTAGGCGTGTTCCTTACCATCCAGGCCACACGTGTCAGGTGTGGGACTGGCTGTTCTGATCTGACGCACGCGTCAGCATGTGCGTGTCCAGGTGGGGCGATTGCGCCAGCACAAACGCATTAAGCACACATGACACTGCATTCGTAAAGCACTGACGCACATGCATTTTGTGCATGACGTGATGAGTGTGTGCACGCGTTGCACCTTTGCTGCGTACACCGCAGCTTCATCTTTGATGATGAGGCATTTGAGATCCGGCGCAACGGGCAGGAGACTGAGAACGTCGTGGTGGGCGGCCTGAACCGCTGGCCGTACTCCTCATTCATCAACTGGGAGCTGTGGTGGCCTGGGTTCCCCATCCTGGTGTACTTCAAGGTGTGGGCTTGCGGCGCCATCACAGGATTACACCACACTTTGCTTGCAAGTGATGGCTGCTTGCGTTGATGCCCACTTATGATGTTTGTGGAGCATGGGTATTAGACTCCCAGCTGGCAGTACTGTGATGCATGCTGCACTGAACCAACGGCTGCTATGCTATCCTTGCTGCCGCACACGCGCAGGAGAACCAGACTAAGCCTGAGGGTCAGGTCCACTTCTTCCCCATCATCTTTGATGGCAAGCAGCTGTACAACGTGATGGTCGAGCGCTGCGGCCCCAGTGCCACGAGCGGCCCCAAGGCATGAGCAGTCCAGCGGTTCAACTGCAGTTCATGTTTAGCAATTTGGTTGACTGAGCCTGTGCTGAAGGAAAGGCAAGCAGTACGGCCCACATTGGTATTCGTGTGAACCAGAGGGAAAGAAGATGTGGTGGATTGCAATGGCGATGTAGTTGCATGAGCCGAGTCTCGAGCGGTGTGAGGTTTTTGCTCTGAAGATACTGAGTGATGAAGTTTTGGCATGTTGAAACAGTGGGTGGTTACACCACAACCCCACACAAGGTCCAGTTTCTGCCATTAACTGGCGTATTTGAAACCATGATGTTCTGGGGAACAGAAGTCTGTTAGACACAGCCATGAGTACGACAAGATGCTGCTCAGCCGAACAGCAGCCCACCCAAACAGGTGTGACACAACGCAGGCTGCAGTGCGCAACAACTGCAGGTTTGCTCAAGGCTGAGCAAGCGAGGAGCCTTAACAGCATGCAATTGGTGCATGAGAATCAGTCACACGTCACTCACCGGCGCACTTTCATGCTTGCTAGAAGCGAGGATGACGCAAGACAACAACTCATGATCACATCCCCCCCCCACACACACATCAACCACAAGTGAAGCTGCGTAGTGGCAAGTCGGCTTGTGTGTCTGTTCGCGCTCCCCCAAGGGGCATATATACCTGCCCAAGGCAGCAACAGAATGGATCAGGTGAGTTTTTCAAGTGAATGTGCAAGCTGTTGATCACATCAGCATCACAAGGCTGACACAGTGGAGTGCATATTTGATCCAACATTCTTCAGGACACACTGGATGCAGTGGCCCAGCACCCCTTTGAGGCATCCAAGCGTGGCAGGGACCAGGAGGCACCAGACCCACGCTTAGCCGCTTCCAAGGAGCTTGCAGGTGGCGCACAAACACCTGGCAGCCCCGATGACACCCAGCCGCTGGCAGATCAGCAGCAAAAACGCACGCAGGCGCAGGCCAAGGGTGGGAAGGGGGGCCAGCAGCAGCAGGGGCGCGCGCGTGCTGGGGGACAGCAAGTTATGACCCCTGATGAGGGCCAGGTGGGGCAGGCTGGCATTCCCTCTCATGATGCTGCTGCCTGTCCTGCAGCATCACCCACCACCAGTGCTGGGCCACCAAGCCAGCAGCATGCAGCAGGGGTCGTGTCGCAGCCATGGCCCCTACCTGGGGCAAGCCAGCAGCCCAGTGGCACATCAGAGGCAGGGAACAGCAGGGCTTCACCCAGCAGCACCAGTGGAGAGCCTAAGCAGCCACGCCTGCTGCCTGTGGCAGGTGAGCACCCCTGATACATGCCCTGTTGGGACCCATGGCATGGAGATGCATGTGACGGGCAGGCAGGTTGCTGCGCGTGGGGCCATGCGATGACGGTTATGCTGCTCCCAGTGTGCCATTGCTCCTGTGCTCGCGACCCTGCACATGCAGGTGATGCCGACGTGGTGTGGGGCCAGGCGCAAGGCACCCCCACTGGCACCCCCTGGGTTCCGCCCCTCATGCTGGAGCGCGGCCACCAGGCATTGGTGGCTGCCGCCGCTACAGCTGAGCAGGGTTCACGGCGTGAGGCCGTGGGCAGCGAATACTCCGACTACGCGCACTCCAACAAGGAGAACATCACACCGGTGTGTGCATGCTGCTGCTGCACAACCCTGCGCTTGGTCTGTACAGCCTTGCTTCATTTCCACCACAAACCATAAGTGCACCTGCCTGATGTTCGGTAGATTCGCATGTGCTGTCAGAGCCGGGGCCTGCCAACTTTGCCCGTGCTCCACACCGTGCGCACCTTCTGCCTTCTGCCTTGGCGCTGTGCAGGTGGGCTTCCCCTCACTGCCCTCCCCCTCACAGCGTGTGAGCGACATGGCCGCAGAGGATGGTGCTGGCTCTGTGCCTGAGCCAGGAGCTGCTGCCACTGCAGCAAGGCAGGTTGGCACACCAGCAGCTGAGCAAATGCCAGAGCCACTGCCAGCTGCAGGCAGGGAGGCGGGGGGTGGTGTGGCACAGGGCGCAGCGCCTCCAGTGGGTGGGGCTGTAGCCACAGGCCTGCGTCCTCATGCAGTGTCAGGCCTGCAAGAGGCCCAAGGGATTGAGGCACCTCCTGCATCTACGTCTACCCTGGACCCCTGGCTGGCGCACCGCACCATCCTGCCTGCGTACCATGAGGAGGATGAGGCCACCATGCAGCTGCCACAGCTCATCATGGGCCGCCATGTGACATGGTACTCCACACCCATCCCACCGCCCCTGGTGCTGGTGCCCACACCACAGCAAGCAGCGGGCGTGGTGCCGGTCACGACAGATGTGGCAGCAGCCCCAAAGGCGTCACCAGGTGCAGCTGTGGATGGAGTCTCAGCTGCTGCTGTGCCTTCTGGCACTGACATAATCACCGCAACTCCATCACTGCCAGTAACTGTGGTGGCTGCCGCACCTGACCCTCCAGCTGCTGCTGCACCGGCACCAGGTGCTGGTGACAGCCAAATCCCCACCACCCCTGCGCCACCACCTCCAGTGCAACATGCAGCAAGCCAGCCACCCTCCCCACAGCAGCCCTCGGGCACACCCTCTGGGAGCGGCAGTGCAGCCAGGGATCCAGTTGATGCAGGTGAAGGCACCAAGGAGGGAGGAGCAGCAGCCGTGCGGGAGGGTGTGCGGCAGGCGTGGCCACCCGCATCCCCGCGCACACTCGAGGAAGGTCGCATCTACTTCCTGTACAGGCCCAAGGTGTGGTGCTTGGGATGGGGAATGTGTACATCAGTGATTGCATTGGAAACGACACTTGAAAGCACTGGTTTCTGTTGCTTGCGTTATCTATGACGGCAGCAACAGATTACAGCACACACTCCCATCTGCTGGTGAGGAGCCCACTGTATGTGATGTCAAGGACGTTGTGCATGAGCTCCAGCCTGGCCGACCGCTCCTGCATGAATGGTTACCCATACTACTCGTCCCTGCGGTACGCCAATGCTGATGCAGGCCGGTGTGGTGGAGCCGCGCGGACTGCGTGATGTGCAGCGCTTTGACGTGCTGCTGGAACCCGTCATGCACGCCGCTGGCCAGACGACTGCTGTGCGTGGCACAGCACCTGCAGCATCTCCAGAGGCAGTGGCAATGGCCGGCCACACCCCGGCTTCACATGCAGACGCAGCCAGCCTTGGACGCGAGCAGCGCACCACTTGCACGCTGCCGCCTGCACCCACACCTGCAAACACACCAGTGGACATGGGTGCTGGGGAGGCCTCCCAACCAGCTGCTGTGGCACGTGCCACAGTGGCTGGAGCTGCTGCTGCTCTGCTCACAAGGGACAAGCCGCAGGAGGCCGCGAGCCCTGCTGCGGGTGCCTTGAGTGCATCCCCTGACGCTGCAGCTGCAGCAGGGGCTGATGCCAGCGAGGCTGCGGCTGTGGCAGGAGAGGCTGGTGCTGGCAGCTCTGAAGTGCGTGCCGGTGCCGGCCGCCGCCCCGCTGTGCGCCTCATCACCGTGTCCCGCAAGCACCTGCCTGACACGCTGCGCCACGAGCGCCTGTTTGCGTATGTGTCGGCTGTGGGCGGCAGTGTGCAGGATGTGGTGGGCCAGCTGGCGGAGGGTGGCAGTGGTGGCCCAGGCCCTGTGCAATCCACGAGCATGCTGCAGCTGGGTGAGATGTGCGTGGGCAGGTGCGCGCGTGTACGCAAGTGTGTGTGTGACGGGGTGAGGTGTGGGGGTGGGCTCTGGTGTTATGATCTTAGTGCAGTTCAAGACTACCATGGGCGGTGTTGCAAATTTTAGTCAGCGACCTTGGAATTCATCCGCACCCCACACAAGCCCTGAGACGAGCTGGGTGTGTGCACGTATGTACATGCTGCACAGCGGCGTGTACAGCCTGTACACGTACAAGCAGCACGGGGGTGCAGCTGTACGCGGCCCGTCTGCAACGCGGCTGGCATACATGTTGGAGCACCCTGAAGCAGGTGAGCGCCGTGGTTGCTGCCGACGCATCCAGCATCCGTCCATGCAGCATTCAAGCTGTTGGGTTTGGCCTGTGCTTTCAGAGGCTGGTGGAAACCCTGGGCTGTTGTCAGCTCCCGCTTGGCAGTGACCAGCCATGCGTGACACCATGCGTGTGCGCAAGAGCACGTGCAGGTGCCGCTGAAGGTGGCCGCCTGAATGAGCTGGGCATTGCAAGCTGTGGGGTGTTTGTGGTCACGGTCAAGGTGTGATGTCGGGTTTGAATGGAACAATGTTGCATGAATATTCAATGGTTGCATAATGTGAGGCAACAGAGGGGAGGAAGCTTTATGTGCACTTCATGGCACTGCAAGGCCCTTCGAAGCAGTTCTGCTGTTTACTATGTGCTCTTATGCCTGCCCCGCTGTGTCTGCCCCTCTGCAACTGCGTGTGCCTTGAAAACAATCAAATTTAGTGTCTTGTGCACGCCTCCTCCAGTGAACATACCATCACATGGAACGTTAGTTGCACGTGCATGACCTGTATGGATGCACGGCACTTTTACAGCCTGTCAGTTTACTGCATGATTACAGCTGGTATGTACTGCTGGTACACCTGTACTGCGCCACACCTGTACTGCTGCAGAACCCGGAGTACATTGGGGAGGAGGGTGCGCCGTACGCCGGCCTCAACCCCATGTACACGCTGGAGCAGGTGGAGGGCTTCAAGGTGTGGCTTGCGTACTGCCCAATTCCTCTGCCTGGTTGACTGAGTGATGGGCCAAGGGTACCACACCACCAGTGCTACTTATCAGCCGCTGCTGCCATCGTGACGGGGCACGGTAATCATATGAAACCATGAGCCTTCTGATCTGTGTGTGCCGCACCTCAGGGTGAGCGGTGGGGCGGCGCAGAGGACACTCGGCTGCTGGATGAGGTGGGCACAGAGCTGCTGCTCGTGGGCGCACGCCGCAACCCACCCATTGGTGCGAGCTGATGCCCTTACAAAACAAACTTCAGGATGCTTGTGTGCACCACAGACAACAGCTTATTCAAGGCGGCTGACATAATTCAGAGAACGTGCTACAAGGGCTGTGCTCCAGATATGGGACCACCGTCTGAATGCTGATCCGTCACTATGTGTCATCCCCTGCGCAGGCACCATGCGTGCAGCTGTGGAGCATGTGGGACAGGTGCCCCTACCTGAGGAGATGTCACCTCCCATCACACATGCTCCCACTACGCAGCTGGGCAGCATGGGGCCTGATGCCACATCTGCAGAAGCTGCTGCTGCTGGGGTTGGGGGTGCGTTCTCCGCAGGTGGTGGGCAGCAGGGCAACAAAGTATGAGGCACAGCAACAGGGTCCAGGCACGCAGTCATCACATGTGCCTGAACAGGGCTGTACGGTGCTGTTGGTAGCTGCTGGCCATGGTGAGAAAGGGGCGAATACAGCAGGGGTTGGTAGGTTGTTGCATCACGAGGCATTACTCTCAATGCGCGTTGTAATGGACTGGGGGTTGCCTGGTCACCACATGACGCTCACCGGTGCCCGCTGGCGCGTGCAGCTGCATCCACCAGGCCAGCCCTGTATGCCCTGCTGCGATGATCTCTCACGGACTCTGCTACGAGCAGTGCGTTCTGGAAGTACGGTGCACCCGGCGGTACCTCCAGCACAGTGTGTACTGCGGCAGCAGGTGTACTGCCTGGGGTGGATGCCTGGGGGGTGGGTGCGGAGCTGCCAGGTGCAGGGCGCGTGCCCTCCCTGTGTATGAAGAACAGCCGGCCTGCTGGGTGCAGCACATGGTGAGGTGCCCCTGGGTCAACGGCCGGGGCCTCCGCCACCTCTGACCCGCCGCCTCCCGCTCCTGTGGGCACCTTGATGCTGCAGCCATTGCCCCTGCGCAAGCTGTCCAGCAGCCGCTGCCACTCTGGTGGGGGCCACTGCGAGGCGGCTGGCAGCTGCAGGTCAGCCGTCCGCACGGCGCTGAACAGCTTCAGGCATGCATCCCGCATTTCAGGGGGCGCTGCGCCCAGCATCGCTTCCACCCGCTGCGCCACCTCAGACAACAGGTTTGCGGATGGGGCTAGGTCTGGCTCCTGGGTCCTGGGCACGGCTGGTGCAGGTGGCGCAGGTGTGCCAGGCCTGCTGCCCGCTGGTTTCCTGTCTTCAGCCGGAATGCTGCACATGGGCCCCTGCACTGCACCTCCATCATTGCTACCTGTCTTTGCAGTACTTGCCTGTTCGCTGCAGTGGATGCCTTTGCCGCTGCTGCCGTTGGTGTCGCTCGCGCTGCCACGTGCGTCCGTGAGCGCGGGGCGGGTGGGCGCGCCTGCCAGCAGTCGGACCAGTGTGTCGTACGCATCAGACACCAGGCCTTGCGCGCTTCTCACCGTGTCCTGGTGCGAGAGCTGAGACAGCCCCAGCTGTGACATCACCCATGCAAAGCCCTCGGCCTGGGACAGCTGCCGCGTGCGCAGCGCCTCCACCGCGTCCACCATGCGGCGCAGCGCGTCACGCGGCTGCAGTGTGCCCCCGCGGCTGCTGCTCAGCCCCACAGCAGACACGACGCCCTGGAGCATGCAGCCACAGCAAGGCATGGAGTTGGGTGCAAGTGCCTCGCTTGAGCCATGCCTCCTTTGCATGTAACCAAACACCCACATTTTAGGACCAACCGCCCACCCCCCACCCCCACACAGGCGTCAACTTTGTGCACACGGCACGTGTAATTATGATGTACTACTTGCTCGATTGTTGGTGTACTGCACCACTCAGCAGGACCTGTGGCTCATCCCCACCCCCCACCCTCCCAAGCATCGCACCTGCACCAGCGCGTGCTCTGACACCCGCGCTTGTACAGCCGCCGCCCAGTCAATCTGGGCCAGCTCGCCGCGCAGCATTGCCAGCGTGGTTGCGTTCAGCCGCGGCACCAGGTCACACGCCAGGATGACTGATCTCACATACGGCCGGCATGACTCAGCCATGCCGCGCTCCATGACACAGGGCGGGGCGATGGCGGTGGCGGTCACACGCGGCCCCGTGGTGTGGCCACCACATGAGTGGAAGCCAGGTGGCAGCACAAGAGATGCCATGGCCGCGTCGTTGTGCAGCCTGCAGGGCAGCACATGGTGCACTCGGATGATGCAGCACACGAGTGGGGTGCAGCAGTCCGCAGCAGGTCTGACCTGCGCTGGATGGCTACTGCGCAGCACTGCACACGGTGTGTTACAGCCATGGCGCTGACAAGCTGGCTTGCGGCGCAATAGCACAACACGGGAGCACCCTGCCCCGCCCCAGCTCACATGTGTGCCACCAGGGACACGATGCCACCGCCCAGGCTGTGGCCCACCAGGTGCAGGCTGTAGCCAGGGTAGCGGCGCAGCAGATCTGCATGGCGCAAGACAGGTGGCACGTTGGAATGAGTGCGTGTTTAGGCGGGCAAGGCACGATGGGGTCCGGCATGTCAGGTCCAGAGCACCACTGCCGGATGAATGTCTGGTCCCAAGCAGTGAGCGCCGTGAGCAGGAGCCTCAGTGCTCACTCCGCAGGTACCAAACACAACTTGGAAGCCTGGAAGACCTAGGGGCTGAGGCCCATGATAGCGTGGGAGGTGTGCATGGTGAAAGGATTGGAATGCTTGCTTAAGAGAGGACTGCTCGGTAGGAAATTATCGGGGGCTGTGGGTCATCGGTAACAGCTGCTGGGGGCTGGAAGGGTTTGATAAATGCCGTCCGTGCAGCAGGCCTACGCTCCTGAAATGAAGCATCGAGGACATGATGAGGGCACTGAAATTACTTGTTGCCTATGGACCCTCGATTGGCTTATGGTGCAACAACAACAACGAAGGCACATATTGATGTGTCTGCTTGGACCGCCAGAGACATACGCATCAGGGTAGATGGGGCACGCAGAATTGCCACAGTGCCGGTCCCACACACACACTGACATTCAAGGAGAATTCGCAGAGCTGCGAGCAGGTGTGCAGGTCGCTGTCGTGTCATGCACACCTGCCACATGGTGGCCCTCCCGCCGCAGCATCCACACAGCCGCGTTGTGCATGCCCCAGTGTGTGTGGCCTCCCTTGTACGGGTGCTCCGAGCACAAGTCAATCAGCAGGTCCTTGATGTGCTTCGTGCCACGCACCGCCCACACCACCTGACACGCAGCACCACAACCACATACCCACCTGGAGGTTCCTGTTATTCATGCCACACTGCATACCTGGAGTAGACAGCTGCTGACACAACCACCATCAGTGTTTCACCCAAACACCTGTGACAGCTAACATGGAGGTAACTCTGCTGCACGCACCTGCCGTGCACGGTGGTCTAACCCCACCCAGTAGCCAGGCTGCAGGTAGCTGCTCTCCCCCACCCACACCACAATGTCTTGCACCTGCACAACCATGTGCAAGCAACATGTACACATGCCATTCTCAAACTGCTCCCCAGCGTTTCTGAGGAAGGCATGCACAGAGCGGACTGCCATCCCCATCGCCAAGCACTTGACACCTGGCCACGCCTGCACCAGGGGGCGTCAGATCATGTTTCGTGGCGCAGGTGCAAGGCTGTGCCAATTGCATCTCCCCTCCATGCTCATCCCTCAATTCCCCCGCACCTTCATATGAGAGTGCGCTGCTGCACTGCGTGCATTTTGCATGTAGCAGCCGCGGGCCAGGTCCACGTCATCAATCAGCTCATGCAATAGGGCCACGTCTGTTACGGGTGTGCCACCCAGCATATCAGCGGCAGCTGGGCCCCTGGCTGCATGTTGGCGTGCGAGCAGCTGCGCACATTGAGGCAGGCAGGCAGGCAGGTATCGCCACTCACGTTCAGCAGTGCGACATTGGGCGACAATGGGTACATTGGGTAGAGTTCCACATACAGTATGCAGGTGGAGTGTGTGCCAAGGAGCGGTACATGTCATGCAGACCTACACCGGGTCTACATGCAGGGCACCTCACCACTTGCCTGCAGGCCGAACACCAGCTCCCCCAGGCTGACAGGGGGCTTGAGGCTGCGGTACACCTGCAGCAGGCTGGACGCAAGCTCTGCCACGCTGGGCTGCACTGGTTCTGAGGATTGCCTGGTCGCTGGCGGTGGGGCTGCTTGAGTAGACAAGGCCATGGCCCATGCGCATGCGCCATGTTGGCCTGTAGCCGTGTAGACCAACACCATGCAGTCAACAAGGGTTGTTCCAGCAGCTGCATGTTCACTTTCCAGCCTATCTACAACGAGAGCGAAGTACACGCACATGCCCATGGAACGGAGCAGCAGAGCTCAGGGCGGATCAGTCGCTGGACGCATTGTGGTATCAAACGAGATGCCACCGCAAACCCTGCCAGATTTAACAATCTTTCTGGTCGCTTTTCAGAGGTTGATGGCGTTGATTTCCGGAGTGCCGCAAACTATCGTTGTATAATATCTTGTGCAATGCAACGCATCAACAGCCAACAAATTTAAACCCCTACGCTTACAATATGCGGGAGTCTCAATCATCTGTCAACACGTATATTCTCAGCTCAACCGTTCAACTGTCTGACCCATTCGACTTCTCGCCCCCTGCCTTGGCTTCCTGAGCCTGTTCCTCAGGCCCACTGGCCTGTCACTGCAGGAGTGGGGTCAGGCACAGGTCCCACCTCCTTGGCCAGCACCTCCTTCTCCTTCTCCTGCACCGCTTCCAACTTCACGTCACCACCACCTCCCTTGCTGCCTGCCTCCCCGGCACCTGCAGCGGCGCTGTCGGGCTCCTCCTTAGCCACACCAGTATCACCCTTGTGCCCTGCGCGGCCTGTGTCCTGCTGCTTGCTGCCTGAGCCCGCCAGTGTGTCTACTGGTGGAGAACCGCCGCCCTCATCATCATCATCACCGCTGCCCACGCTCTTCCCTGCTGGCGCCCCGATGCCACCAGCCACCACCTCCTGCACAGCGGTGTCGCGCATCTGTTCCAGGTGGGCCCCAGCACCACCCAGGCTGCCTGCAGTGCAACCCGCAATGTAGGGGCACAGTGATAAGTCATGAACGGCCAACTATGGGGCAGATGGCAGCATCGTCATGCTGCTGTATGCTTTCTTAGCGCACGTCAACACCACACCAGGCCTTGTCAGCAAATGCAGTGGGCTGCTGGCTGCTGCATGATGCATGCAAGCTTCAGGAGGCATGCATCTGGTGCAACATCTGTGGGGTGATTGCCGTTTTCCTGCCAGCATTCAACAGTGCTCTCTTCGCTGAAGTGACTGCTGACACCATGATATGTGCAGCTGTGATACTGTCCACAAACATGAGGAGCATCAGGGGCATGCACCAACACCATGCACACATCAGCCACACTCACCCAGCTCCTCACGCCCGCCCACCAGCAGCACCTCTGCCCCCACCACATCCAGGAGGGATGCTTCAGACACACCAATCCAGCGTCGGCCGCCCCACAGCTCGCGCTGCTGCTCGCTGAACTGGGGTGGTGGGCCCGCGGCCGGCACACCAGCCTCTGTGCCCTTGATCTCCGGGTTCTGTCACGCACATGCAAGCATGTGTGCGCATGCATGTGTGGCCTCACGGCAACACAATCAGCATCCTGCTGCCCCAACACACACCCGGGTCAGCCATTCAACACACCTTGATTGAGATGGCCATGTAGCCCTGGGGCGTGAGGTTGAGCTCCTGGACGTGCATGGAGGTTGCAAAGTGCATACTGGTTGTAGTTTCGTGGCAGGTACCGACAGTCAACTTCCCATCATCCTCACCCTCTGGCACTCCCCCTCCTCCCCAGGCGGGGGCAGCGTGAGGGCCCACGCGAGGCGGGTGGTGGTGGAGGAGCGTGAGGAAGGCTTGGTGCACAGGCTGTACAGGCCACTGCGGGCGTGGCAGAGATGGAGCTCTTCGTAAGCTGTTAGAGGGTGCACGCATCTGATCACTTGTCAACCACTAGGCATGGTCGCAGACGTGCAGCAGCACCGCACTGCACCCCTACACTACGGCATATGCCATGCCCTGCCTCCACGCACATATGCCATGCCTCCACACATCGGCCATGGAAAATAACTGGGCTACTGTTGTCGCTGCATCCCATGCAGTCAATGCACATGACCACAGGTGGTACCTGGCAGCCGCGCGGGCTCCTGGCTGCACTCGCTCCCCGCGTGTCTTGGTGCTGTAATGGCTCTCACCCAGCCCCTCCGTTAGCTCCTGCACACTGCCCGCCACCGCGGCTGCATGCACCCAAGCGCATACACCCACCAGCCAGGTAAGCCAGCTGATCAGGGCCAGGCCCTGGTGTCCACAAGGATCCCACCATTCATGCCTGCATTCAACACGCCAACGCGTGTGGTGGTGGTGCGCGCGCACGCATGAGGTGCAGGTGGTACGCACCCACGAAGCCGTAGAAGCGCTCGTGGCGCGCTGCAGACGGCAGCCGCTTCTTGCCCACCGCGATGAGGCGTGCGGGGAGCGCGGTGGCTGCGCCCGCACCGCCCTCCTTGCCTTCACCAGCAGCAGCTGCCGCCTGTGCCTCTTCCCCCTCCTTTGCTGCTGCCTCTGTGCTGCCCCCAGCCTGCTTGCCTCCGCTGCTCACCACACCCTCCTCCTCCCCACCCCCATCACCACCTGGCCACCCCCTGCGTGCAGTGGGCTGCATGATGATGTGGAAGCGCTGCACATCATCCACACTGCTGGGGTGCTGGTTGCCTACCTGCATGCAGGGGATGCAATGAACGGGAAGGACCAGCACACCGCATGCATCACACCGGTGATAGGACCCTTTTGGATCTGGCATGATGCCCTAGAAAAACATGTTTGGAAGCAATGTTGGGAAAGCATTGTTGGGCCCATGCCACCTGTTCTCACACCATGCTGCGCCGAACGCTCAGCGGACGTTCGTTGATGCGTCTTCTTGCAAGGATTGCTCCCGGGCATGCACACACCATCCATGCCAGTTGTGGCATCACCCAGACCCCACCACCCACACCCCACCATGCACCTTGGGCTTGAAGAGGAAGATGATGTTTCCCTCCTCCGATGTGTTGTCAGGCAGTGGCTGCAGCTGGCCGAGCCCTGTCATGGAGCTGACCTCCTCTGACAGCACCTCATCCCCAGCCCCCTCCTCCTTAGCTGCTGCCTTGTCATGCGTGCCACCACCTGCCCCTGTGTCTGCACCGCTGCCAGCTGCTGGCACACTGCTGGGCCCCTGAGAGGGTGAGTGCTTTGGGCTCTTGCGCTGATCTACATCTGAAGCTGCACCTGCTGCATCCCCGGCCTCAGGGGCCCTGTGTTGCTTCCTGCCACTGCTTCCACTGGGGCTGCTGGCTGGGCCATGGCACTGGGTTTCAACGCTGCGAGGCGCAACCTCCCCTGCGGCTGCTCCAGATGACATGTGCTTTACACTACCAGTTGTAACAAGCAAGAGTCTCAGGCACCTCCAATCCAAGCTCACAGTGTTGGGTGCCCTACATGTGAAGGCACTTCTCACTTTTGCCACAGGAGCAGGCCACGAAAGGGAAGAAAGCCAGGCAAACCAGCGGAAGAAAGCAAGAGACAAGCAGGGAAGCAAGTAGTGTGATACAATGAAGTTTGTGTCGTGCGAAACGTCAGGATAACACAACAATGAATGCAGTGCTTTATGCATTACGGAATCAGGCCATCTTTCCATCCAACTGCAGCATGATGTTGGTGACAGACGGTGATTTGTGAAAAAATCGTCTTGACACTCGTCAACAGTGTGCCAGGTCTGGGGCGCCCAGCAATCAAGAGCTACAATTCCACGCAAGCACAGCGAAGGAAGAAAGCCCCAAGGAACACAACAACCCTCCCCAACTGTTCAGATCACCATCGAGAAGAGGCCTGCTTGTCGCTTGTTCCAAGGCAATCAGAATGCGTACACCACAGCCCAGGCCTGCACATCTCCACAATGTGCTGTCAGTGCGCCACACCCCTCACACACCTTGTGCCTGGGCATGCAAGTTCACAGTAATCACGCAACCCCTCTACCCCAGCACAACACCAGCGTTCAATGCAATCTGCAGACACCCTGACATCATCACGACTAGACCAGTACGCACACACACCAGCTGTGCGCGCTTCAAAAGCACACACCTGCAGGCTGCCGCCAGATACCCTGCGGCCATTTACACGCTGATACGTTGGCCGCCATGCACATCCTTCACAAGCCAACTGTACAAAACCTCCAGTTCACTTTCTTCAAGCAGCAGTGAGGGCCACAGCAGACAAGCAGGTACCGGCTCACAGAAGGCCCCCAGTCAGTATCTACACCAGGCACCCAGACCAAATCTTCCAAGCCAACAGTTACACGCAACCTTGGATCAAGATCCATCCTGTCATCATGCATTCCCGAACTCCGCGTTCCAGGCCCTCCTTCAAGCCTGAACAACAGCGGAGAAGCCCTCTGTGCTGCTGCCCGCTCCCCTCCATTACCTCCTCATCCCTCATGCTCAGCTCACATGTTAGCGGGGGGGTCTGATCCCAGCATCAGCTTGTGGTCGCCCACCTGCTGGTTCAGCCACAGCAGCACCGTGACCACGACGATGTAGAGGCACAGCAGGGTGGCCGCAACGCTGCAGTCGATGCGCGTGGCCAAGACCTGCGCGTACGACTGGTTTGCGGCGATCATGGCACGCATGGCGCGTGAGGACTGCTGCACGCGCTGCACGCGCTCGGTGGCCATCCGCCGCACACTGGACACACTCTGTGCCAGCATGCGCAGGGAAGGTGCCCGGATGCTGCTTGACGACATCCCGCCGCGACCGCCCAGGGGCTTGTGCACCGCGGCGCCCGCAGCAGCCTTGAACGCACTTTCGCGCGTGCCTCCACCCTCCTTCCCTGTTGCCTCCCCATTGGCGGACGTCTTTGCTGCGCCTGAAGCCAGCACAAAGTCACTGTACGCGTGGGTGAGGGTGGAGCCGGTGGTGAGTGAGATGTCGGAGGCTGGGCCTGACTCGCCTCCGCCTGCTTTCTTGCTGGGGCGCCCGTTGGCCTGTGGCATGTCCTGCTCACCCCCCAATACCGCCCCTAGCTCGGGATCCACCTCCCCTCCCTGCCCATCCTGGCTCTCACGCCGTACTTCATACGGGGTGCTCGCCCGCCGGTTGCCCATCGCGCGCGCCAGGCGGGCCACCAGGCCTGGTACCCCCGTGCCACCTGGTGCGGCACCAGGGGACAGCATGCCGCGATGCGTGTGTGACCGCTGCATCATCACCAACCCATCCTCACTCTCACGCGGTGGAGGCAGGCCCAGGGAGGGCGCGTGGGCCATGTCCAGCTCAGAGGAGATGGAGGTGCGGGAGGTGCGGTTCATGGTGCCACCCGTCGTGCGGCTGCTACGTGCAGCCCCAGCCCCCCCGCTTTCTGCGCCGCTACTGATGCCAGCCATCTCATCCTCCTCGTGGAAGGTGGACAGGCGGTCAAAGGGGGAGGCGCCTTGTGCACCGCCCTTGCCATTCAGCTGCAGCAGGGACGCGCGGCGCGCATCGGCCTTGAGCTGCTTCTTGGTGTGGATGCGGCACATCATGCACACCACGAGCGACTCCACGGTCACGAGGAAGTAGAGGATGAAGGACACAATGGTGATCTGTGCGAGGGCACGGATGGCAGCAGCAGGTCTATTGAGAAAAGTGGTCTTAGTGTCATCTCACTGTAGGTATGTACAGCAGACTGCAGATGCGTGGATGGCGGTGCTGTGCATGGCACATGGTGTCCTTGGCGGCTTGAGACACCCTGCCATCGGAAGACAAGGTACGCATGCTGCAAGGAGCTGTGGTTGACAACAGGGACAAGCACCACCATGGGGCCAGCCCCTGCAGCATGTGGCCCCACGCCTATCCTACCTGCTGCACCACATTGAGGTACTCTCCCGGTGGGAAGTCGTACACGAATTGAAGCGCACTCAGCGCAAGGACCAACGTTACCACCACGCCCTGCGGTAAGGGCCAGCACGGGTGTGGACCTTGACAATGTGGTTCGTCCGCCTCCTGATGCGATACCCACATGGTTACGTGCACATGATGTTGTGCGGTCTGACCCATGCCATGCACGTTATGCATGTCTGCGTCCCTTTCCTGAGTGGCATGCATGGGCTACGCAAGCAGCAACCCACCATGCGCCCCTCCAGGTTGTCGGGCTCCAGCGCAAACACCACAAACACGATGACGTCGATCACCATGAGCGGCAGGATGAACGCGAGTATGTAGTAGATGTTGTTGCGCTTGACCTGCGCACCACCCAGTGTGGAGCCTACGCCTTAGAAGTGTTTGCAGTGCAGCCATGTGGCGCACAGCTCATGGAGGGCGATTACATGCAGTTTGTGAAAAGCAGCAGGTCACCCAGTCTCATTGTTAGTGTGCCACGCCAAACAGCAAATCTCCATGCAGTGGTGTCAGCTGCAAGCCATGCACTAATTCCCGCCAACATTCTGGGTCAGCACACCCGCTCACCATGATGTCCATCACCAGGAGCATGGGCACATACTGAGTGTCAGACTGTACCAGGGTGCTTCCACACTTGTTGGCAGCGATCTGCGTGACCTGGACAACTGTCTCCGCGTTCGTGTGAGGCCAGGTGAGGGGATCTGTGACCTGCAGGCTGACCGTGCTAGAGTTGTCATCAGATGTGACTGCCACACCCCACTGCAGTACGCTGCTGCCCTTGTAGCAGGACGTGGTGTTGTACATCCGAGGTGTGATCTTGCGGATGTACCATCCGGCAACATCCTGGCCTGCAGGTGCAGCTCATATGGAACAGCAGGCGCAGCGCAAATCAGCAGAGCGTGCGGATTGCCTGGGGCCAGTAGGCTGTGCGGAGCACAGCGTGTGCTCGTTGTGGTTGGTGATTAGCAAGTTGGTCCCTACGCGATGTGAACACACTGCTCACCAACACAGCCTGCGCGTGCAAGCCCAACGGCACTGCGCGCCTTCCCACATCCCCGCCCTACCCCAGCACCTCGGCCACCTTCCCTTGCGCACCCTTGCTGTGGGGCGTGAAGGGCAGGTGCAGGATGGGCGTGTCCCCCGGGGCCCACATGAGGGTGACCTGGGGCGCAATGCTGGGGGCAGGCTGCAGCTCCAGCAGCAGGTGTTGCTGCGGGGGTGCACGCAAGCACAGGTGCACAGTGCATCAGGTTGTGGCATACAGAGGCGCCAGACTATTTGCAGGGGAGCAGGCCAACAAGGAAGACGCTGCATGCAGGCGGCCAACCCCATTCCGCGCGGCGAACTCACGTGCTCAAAGGGCCATGCGCGGAAGTCATAGGGCGATGTCCACACGCCATACACGCGTGCCGACCAGTGCACGGTGTAGGTGAGGGACTCAGGGTCGGCGATGGCCGCCTGCGCAGCCGTCATGTTGCTGCTGCTGCCACTGGTGTTGGGTGAGGCCCAGATCCGCCAGCGTTGGAACTGTGACATGTGCAACACATTTGTTAGGTTGTGTTCTGGGGGTGTGAGAGGGTGTGAAGGGGTGTGAGGGGGTGTGCTGGAACAGATAGAGCATGCCACTGGGTCATCCAATGTACTGGAAGTGTGGTGGAGCCTGCCAAGCTTCGCTGCACGTGCCCAGGCGCCAAGACACCGCAGCGCACCTGGTTTTGGTCCACGTTGCCTTGCTGCAGGTTTGGGGAGTCGATGTGGGGGAGCCACAGCTGGTCACAGCACCCCGCGTTCACCACGCCACTGGACTCACACGGCCGCGTGCATTCCACTGCACCCGACGCCCACTGCGCAGTTGCGTTGGCAATGGCACCGGCGCTGCGCGCGTACGGCTCGTCCCACGCCAGGTGGATCCATGCAATACCTTCCCAGCTGTTTCCCCTGGGAGTCATAGGAGCAGGGTGGATGGAATGGGGGTCGTGGCAGGCCGCAGCGTGGGCCTGACCATGCCAGCACCAACCACTGGAGTGCTGAGTGCCGACTGCTGCGAGCTGAGGTACAAGCAGAACACCCCATCCGCACAGAGGCCCAGCCTGTCCTGTGCACCCAGCCACCCAGTGCACGCCCACCTGGCGTTGATGGCAACGAGGCGGTCGACAAAAATATTGGCTTGGACGATGCGTGTTTCCCCGGGCTGCAGGAGCCCCTGCCCCTGCAGTGCCCAGCCATTGTCTGGCATCTGCGCGAAGCCTGAGCCATGTGCTGGTGGGATGGCGAAGAAGAGGCTCAGCAGGAGGACAATTGTGACCTGAGCGTGGTGAGTTGAGGACGGCGCGGGTGAATGAACATGAGGCCGCACCTTACCATGCACCTTTCCATGCGCACAGATGCACACAGCTTCGTCCTTTGACGATCAACGATCACTTGGTAGCACTGCTCATGGTGCGAGAGCGCTCCCCAACAAACCGGGCAGTTTCCCGGGAGAGCTGCACATGAAGCTGGGCATGACTTGAAGGCCCTAAGCCTCCCTCGCTGCAGCGCGATGATGCTTTATTACAGGCGTAACACTCAACAGCCCGATGCTCTCGCCAAGTGCCCTACGCATAGAGCAAGATGATATGAATTGACCCTGGCGAGTCCTACCTGCAGCATGCCCGGCTTTGTCTGCGCGTTGTCATATAACCTGGGGTGTTTCATCAACATGGATGGGAACCACACCGACGACCCTGGATGCTGCTGCCAGGTGATGCTGCCGCTTCACAGACGCAGCTTGTCAGGGTCGCAAGTGATAAAGAGCGCTATGTTAAGTGCTTAGGTAAATCAACTGCAGCAACAGCTATGCCTTGGTCGGGTCCAAATGCCCGGGCAGCAAGTGTGCGAGTGTGCACCGCATGTTTTCAATGCTTCTTTAGGCGATTATCTGACTGCAGCATGCTGCAGCCGCGCACGTTTCCACAGAAACCCCCACATCACTCATGACGCGCATTTTGTCCTTGAGCTGTCTGACGTTGAACGTTGATCCACAAGCATCCACACACCTCTCAGCCTACAAGGCTGCACAATGGCAACGTTTCGCGCACGACAGCTGCTGTCCGCGCGCGCACAGCTGGCACCTGGCCTGGAGGCAGGCGGAGCATGTGCAGCGAACGTGCGCCCTGTGCAAGCGCACCCACCACTTCCGGTTCCCTCTCATTGATGCCCTCGCCCCATGTTGCCCAGCTCAGCCGTTTGAGGGCTGCGAGCGCTGAGCAGCAGGCCAGGCCATCCAGGGTGAGAGGTGGCTGGGGTGCAGCAGGTGGCATCACATGTAAGGAAGTGAGGTGCGTCAGGTGAGGTAGCAAAGAGGTCATCAGCGCATCCCCCACACCCTCCACTTCATGTAGAGCCAGGGCAGTGAGCGCCGTGGCCGCATGCAGCGCGCACCACAGCCGCCCTTGCTGCTGCTCGCTGTGGTGCTGCTGCTGGCGCTGCTGGCTGGTCAGCATACAAGCCGCAGCAGGCAAACTGTTGAGTGCTGAGTGGCACTCACTGGGCCCACCACCTGACCTCACATGGCCCCACTGGCTGCCACAGCTGTGCACCGCAGGCCCTGCTTGTGCTCCACACACATTGGTATCCTCTCCACTGCTGCTGGCTGCACTGTCGATGGCGCCTGGTTCATCTGTTCCTGCTCTTGTATGAGCATCAGCATCAGCATCAGACTTGCATCGCAAGCCCAGAGTGCATTCGTGCAGGGACAGGGTCTTGAGCGCGGCTGCACACGGTACTCGCCACCCTCTGCCGTGCTCCCCTGGTGCCGCCACGTCTATCACGGCGAGTGAGAGCGCTGTGAGGGAGGGCGGCAGGTGTGCTAAGTCCAACACAGGCGCAGTGATAGCAGTCCTCTGGTGGAATCCACTGGCACTGACAGTGCTGCTGGGGCTGCCGCGGGTGCTGGATTGCGTACCTGCTGCAGCAGCTGCGCTGGCACTGGCTGCAGCAGCACCACCCACCGCTGCCGCAGTTGGCCCCACGCCACTCCCTGGTGTACTGCCAAGCGCAGCACTGGCCACAGGTGCAGCTGCCCCTCTCGGTGGCGCTGGCCTCTTGAGCGGCCGTAGCGCCAGGCTCTGCAGCGCCGTGAGTCGGCTGAGTGCTGTTGTGTCCAGGTCAGGTGGCACGGCAGCCAGAGCTGTGAGGGAGGCAAGGTGGGGGCAGCGTGTGGCCAGCATCTCCACCACGTCATCCGTCACGTTCAGGGCAGGGATGGGTGCACCTGTGATGCATGTGCGTCAGGGCAGGGCATGGTTGACGCAGGACAGTGGTTGGTGCAGGTGAGCTGTCGCTTGGCCGACAGCTCGTGTCACACACCCTGCAGCTTCCAACAAAGGGTAGGAGCTTCAAGCAGTGATCAGCCCAGCGGCTGAAGCAGTGATACTGCATGCACGTGTCCGGAGGTCACATGAGCCGCAGCATGGTGCACACATGCCTACCCAGCTGGTGCAGCGCCACCCTCGTGGCATCCGCAGCACTAAAGGCTGGCAGCCACTCACCTGGCATGAGTGAGATGCACAGCGTGCGCAGAGCGGTCAGCGTGGACAGCACGCACAGGTCCCCGTCCACAGTGCAGCGCGCAAGTGGCTCCGCAATGGTCAGCGCATGCAGCCCTGTGTGCGAGCACCAGTGCACTTTGAGCTGCAAGTGGCAGGCGTTGTGCTTGGTGCTGAAACAATGGTGCTTTGTTGTTGGGCAGCCGTTGGTGCCTATTGACCCCAGTTAGCCACCTGCTGTGGTGCTGCTTCTCTTCGGGAGGTTCAAGCGAGCACCAGCCTGCACAGGTTCCAGGCGCCTGGATCAACCCTGCGCACTGGCACACACAGCTCCCACCACCCACCGCGCAGCTGTGCCAGTGCCCACAGGAAGCCGCGGTCCTCGTGTGGTATGCTGAACGACTGCAGCGTGATAGACACCAGACATGCGCGCCGCACGCCCAGGTCACTGCGCAGGCCTGGGGGTGGTGGGCTCGTGCCCAGCATGAGGTGGCTGAACAGCCGGGCCACTGGTGGGGAGCTGGAAGTGGTGGACGTCGTGGCAGGGAAGGCTGCGCTGGCGGGTGCTGGCTGAATGGACCAGCCCCCTCCACTGATACCTGCACCAGCGCCACCCCCGCCCAGTCCTGCACTAGCACCTGCTACTGCAACGCCGCCATGTGCTGATGCTACTGCCATGCCGGTGCTGCTGTGCGGTGCAGCCCACATTGCTGCCATGGAGCCTGCACCAGCGCTGCGGCCGTGGGATGAGGGTGGTGAAGCTGCGGGTGTGCTGTGGGCTGAGGTGGCAGTGGTGGCAGCGAGGCAGCTGGAGAGCACGACTCCAATAGGCACATCCATATCTGCTTCGTCCTGATCCAGCGCCAGGGCTGCGCACACATAGTACATGAAGGATTAACAGTATGAGAGATGGATGTGGTGTGAGAACCAAGGGTGGGGGAAGAAGATGTGTGTGTGCCGCGCGGGACGGGCTGTGCGCTACTAACCACACAATGCGACCAGTAGACAGCGTGGCCAGAACAACTCACACAGCGCCTGCAGCGCGGGGTGCTGCGCCAACAGCATGGCGGCCACGTCATGTGTGTCGCTGGGAGCATCCAGTGACAGAGCACGCAGGCCGGGCAGCGCGCCACATAGCGCCTGTGTGTAGGACGGGGGCAAGGTCAGGTGGGGCAAGCCATGTGGTTGCTGCAGACATCCACACAATTGTCATGACCCTTTTGTAACCATACCCAGCAACGTTCAGCGCATCCGGCAGAGCTCAGAAGATGAGGTCGCAGCACGCAGTCACCTGCACTTCCGCAGCGCCCGGCCGCATGCAGCCATGCAGGGCCAGGTGCTCCAGGCCGCGAGGCAGCGCACGCAGCCCAGTGGCAGTGATGCAGTATGGCTGCACAGTGGCGGACAGGTGTCGCAGGCCCCTGATGCCGGAGAGGCCCTTGATGACTGCATCGGTCACGCCATGCTCGGGGTCCTCTGTGTGCACGTGACGCGCAGATACATTGCATGCCACAAGACAGTTAGGGCACAAATACAGCCAGCCTCGGCACAATCAGGTGCGTGTTGATGCATCACCCTTGGCCATACGCCGCATCAGCTCAGGTCTACTGTAACAAACAAGCCTTGATCACACATGGCACGCGTCGCGCGGCAAGCCTCAGTGGGTGGATGCCGCACAGCAGTGCTGCAGGCACACAGGCGGGCAGCAGCAGGCGCGTGCCCCACCAGCACTGATGCGCAGGCTGGTGAGAGAGGGTGGCAGGGACGCCAGCTCATCAGCGCTCAGTGCTGCGCCAACCTCCAGGAACAGCTTGGACAGCCTCGACATGGCACCCACACATGCCGGCAGCTGGCGCAGAGGCGCAAGTGGTACCTGCAGCGGCTGTGCTGCAGCACCTGTCGTGTGCCCATTAGGAGTCGGTGCCTGCAGCCAGCTGCTGCCTGTGCTGGTAGCAGCACAGGGCAGGAAGACGCGCAGATCCAGGCGTGAGAGGGTGGGCACTGCAGCACTGAGGACCGACAGCTGGTGCGCCAGCGCAGCGCTGCTCACGCGTGCGCCCACCCACACCTCAAACTGCGCGTGAGGGAGGGCAGCAGCCGCGTGGGCCATGCAGCACGCATGGTGGATGGTGGCCAGGCTGGAAACAGCCCCGAGCACGGCAAGCTGCGCCTCAACACTGCAGCACAACATGCTGTTGCTGTGCTTCGTAGGCTGTCTGGCAGCCAATGCTGCTCATCAACCCCGCAGGCCATGCAGCACATGCAGCTGTGAGCACGGACCTCCCGGCAACTTGGGAAGATGGCGGCGAGTGAGGACACACGCTGCTCCCACTGTACCACATCATGCTGATGCAGCGCGCACAGCTGGAACAGCCCGCCACTTGGGGGAGCGCTCACACGCTGAGACAGGTGTGCGCGCCTGTGCAGGTGCAGGTGCAGGCCCTGCCCTGAGCAGAAATGCTGCCGACTGCATGCTGGCAGTGTCATGTGGCAGTATCCATTCAAGTGGCACAGAGCCCAGCAGCAACCAATAAACCTCACCATGTCTTGCATGTCGCACGCGCATTCACAATGTCTGCAGGGTTTAACAACAGCCCTAGCTCCTACAGTTGGTGCGCAAATCGTCATGCATCAGTGAACGAAGTAGAAACTTTAGTTCAAAACGCTGCAAGGTGTGCAGTCAAAGAGCACTCACTTCAATCAGCTGATGTGGCAGATCAGGTTCCATACCGACAAGTACTGGAGCCTGCTACATACATGTTTAACAAGACTGATGATTCCGACACGCACCAGAATGCTTTGCTCATTTCCTAAGTCACACGCCCCACATGTTATAGCAAGTCGAAAGATGCTGCACGCCAGAAACCTAGCTATGCTGATACTGCCTGGGACAAATGTGCCACTCTCAAATGACGTGGATCTGTTGGAGGCTGTCCTTTCAGACTCGCAGCTGCAGCAAGCCAGCAAACAATTTCTTACTGTAGACCAAAATGATCTTGTACCCCCAGAAGTTCCATCTCTATGTGTGTTCCAAGTGAGTGTGGGCCATCCTTCAGTTCCTGACGCGCATGGCAGATGCACGTGTATATGCATGATGGTTGCTGCATGCTGAGCAGGCGGAGGAGGCGACATGCGATTGGGGCGCTCAGGAGGGTTTGGTAGTGGGGTCTGAGGACGCCACGACCTGCGTCATCATTGCCATCCGTTGCCCTGTCACACGGCGTGTGTACGTGGCACATCATGACGGCGCAACCTGCCGAGCAGAAGTGAGCTGCTCTGACATGAGCTCTGCCGTTTGCCACCCATGCCTTGTGTGTTGCACTGCCTGTCAGTGATGTGCCACGGTTCCATGGCGTGCCTTCCTAACCTGTCCCTGCGCATGGGGTGCAGCATGGCGAGATCCTCAGGCACCTCCAGCTGTTTGAGCAGCCAGAGGTGTACCTTGTGGGTGGTTTCCTGGAGGGGAGTGGTGTGAGTGAGGACACATGTCGCGCAATGCTGGCAGCCCTGCACACCGGGACGCACGTGCACATCAAGCTCCGGCTTGCATGTATATGGAGCGCAAACCACGACCCAAGCTCAGGTGGGCCATGTGCGCGCAACCTGTCATTGCACTGCGCATTTGGGGAGCCTTCACCAGCAGGCTTTGGAGACAGAGGGCCAGCACTTGGTGCGTGGGGTGAGGGGGACAGCGCTCTCAGTTTACTGCGGTGCTGAAACAACAATAACAGTAATGTGCATCCACGCATGGTTGGCAAGCGGACACCGGTCTGTGTGCGGCTGTTTTAGGGTCAAGGCCTTATGGCCCAGAACAGGCTCGTGCTCTGTGCACACACCTTGCTGTGCACACACCATGCTGCCTGCAGGACGTCGCTTTGCATACCAGCACTGCGCACCACATCCAGCCCGGCTGGTCCCCATTGCCCGGTGGGATGTGCCCGGCCTGCTCACCCTGCCCGGCTTCTCCGTGAAGCACCTGGACAGCTGGCGTGTGTTGAGCCTGGAGCGCATGCTGAGGCTGCCTGACCACCTGTTCCTGCAGTACTGCTCCACATCCCCCGACCATGTGAGAGACACAGCTGCAGCGCGCACGCATGCGCAAGCTGGGCGGCTGTATCAGCATAGGAGGCATGGCTAGGGAGGTGTTGTGGGATTTGCAACCCATCTTGGTGGCTGTTTCCTGCCCATACACTGTGTAGCAGCATGCCTGCGCTGGCAATGGACCCCGCTGCTGCGGCCTGACCTGCAGGAGGGACCCAACTTCATCTCTGACATCAAGCGATCATACACGTTCATCATCCAGGGGCAAGAGGAGCCAGACCCTGGGCCAGTGAACTACAAGTGGCAAGATGGTGTATGGCAGCTGGTGGGGCAGCAGCCACAGGCTCATGACTGACGGGCTGTTGCACACATCAACTGGCCGGGTTGCACGCTTAGGGTACATTCGTGTTGCTGTGCTTCCAGTCAAAACGATATGATGTTTGCTTCCGCACTGCGCACTGGGATATGTGCTGTGAATATGTGCAAGCAGTTCATGAAGCAGTGGGCCAACTGAGGACACAGATCCTGTTTCAAAGAATTGACGGGTTAAGGGTGTGAAAATGAATGGATGTATAGATTGTAAACAGTTCTGTGCCAGCTGCCCGTTGATAACCGTGTACCTGGTACATCCACCGAAAAATCAGTATAACTGGGGGTCCCGTCAGCCACCCTGCTGGCTAGATCTTTAACTGTGCAGCGCTGCTACGTCCTGGCCCATCCCGCAGCGACATGCCCAGGCACTCAGCTCCATCTCACTTGTCTTCCTGCCGCTTGAGGTACGCGCGGTACCACTGTGCCACCTTGTCGCGCTCCAGCTTGGTCACACCGCTGAAGTCCAGGCTCTGCGCGGATGATGAGCGACCGGCATGGCCGCAAGGGGCATGGTAAGCAGGCACATGTCAATGGATTGCATGCCAGTGGCTGCAAGAGGTGCTGATATGATGCTCCATGGCCTGTTCCTCAGCCTCCCAAGGGGCATCAAGCATGGGCCATGTGCTCACATCATCACTTGACTCCAGGCACTACAAAGTGGTGGGCGCTGGCCGGCACCAGGGCGCTCACCTTGAGCTCGGGCAGGTGGCTGAGCACCCACATCTTATAGTTTTTGCGTTCGCTGATGGGGTTGCCGTGCAGCGTCAGCTTTTGCAGCTTGGGCAGCTTGGCCAGGAGCAGCACATCATGCAGGCTTGCAATTTGGTTGCCATGCAGGTACAACACCTGAAAGCAACAGGAGTACATGCAACGGTCAACTGGGTGCAGCATGCAACCTACCACCAAACCTCGTAGTAACACATGGAACTGGTGCTGTGCAAGCATTGGAGTCAGACTGTCAATTGCTGCTCGTGGTCGGCCCTACCTGCAGGTTTGGGAAGGTGGTGATCACCTCCTCAATGGTTGCAAGCTGGTTGCATGATAAGTCCAGCCATGTCAGCTTGGCTGGGTCGCCCAACAGGTGCACCAGCAGCTTGTCTAACCCTTTCAGCGTCAGTAAGCTGTGTTGCAAATGGCCAACACACACTTGTAAGCATGGAAGGACATTCAGCAGCATGCATGCGAGTAACCAACAGCCATGTCCCAAAATGCTCACACATGCACGACCTCGTCCACGCACCTGTTGTTGCATAGTCGAACGCTATCCCTCGGCCCGGCCCCTCCAGGACTCTTGGGTCCTGGCGAGCCTGGCCCAGGGCTCGAAGGCTCATCCGCACCTTGTGGCAGCACTAACGAGTCTAGGTATTCCTGACCTGGCTGCTCCTTACCCAAAGGCTTGTTCTTGGGTTTACCACCTTGGGGCTCAATATAAAGGAAGTCTGTTATGTTTGCGCACTCACGGAAACTAAAGTCGATTGGAACGTGAGCAGGAGGTGGAGTGTACACTGACATGGTTACGTAGCCTACGAGTCCTTCATGCAAATGCTCTGAGGTTGGCACATAGCTACAAGTTGCAGTCTCATGTTACAAGCTTCCCTTTATTAGGGCACTACAACTGGCAGTACAGGCACCACATGTGCATTGACAGCTTTTGAGGCTCTCGATGTCTCGCATTGATGTGTTTTGCGCAACTATGTTCTGCCCTGTTACTCATACCAACTCTGCCACATCTGCCAGTGCAGGCGCATTTGCCTCGACACCGATTGACGGCCGCACGGTCTTGACCAGGGTGGCAGCTGCGCCTGGTGCTGGTGGGACCAGCAGCGGCTCCAGACTCTTCTCAAAGCGGGAGGGTTCGAGCCGGAACCTGCCAAGCCGGCTGAACCGCACCTCCACACGGTACCTGGACACGAACAGCCACTCGCGCGCACGTGTAAAGGCCTGCAGAGCAGCGCAACCAGTTCATACAAAAAGGGCCTTGGGCATGACCGAGACACGAAGCTTGAGGAGCTGGCAGGCACAACCTTCCAAAGCTCAGTCGCACCACACACCATACCAGGACCACAAAGCATCATGCCAGCTTTGTGGCAGCAGAAGGCAACACACACCACATGTGCCAGGCGTGCCTCCTCTGCCAGCTGCTCCTCTGCCTCCTCCTCCTTTGACAGGTTCACCAGCTTCAAGTCTTTGCCCACGGCCCAGTTATCGTCCTTGGCCTTGCGTGCCATGGGCAGCATGCCGTCCACGAAGTGGGGCACAAAGACGGCGTCCCACTCCAGGCCCTTGGCCGCGTGGATGGTGGAGATGCACACACCACGTTGCTCACGCGCCGCCTGCGCTGCTGCCTGCAAGCACATGCCAATTGCGTGCGTGCATGAGCAGCAGAACTGGCGCACCTCAACCTGATGAATATGCGGGGCTAAGCTGCACCAATGTTGCTGGCCCAACGTCCAGGCACCTAAAAATACTGTATGCATGGTCAGGCCCAGTCTAGCTCAACACTGGGCAGTTTACACGTCCACACCCACCTCGGAGCCCTCCTCATCTGCAGCTGTAAGCGCTAGGTGCGCCACAAATTCGCTGAGCGGCTGCCACCCCAGGTCCACCTCAGCGTACACCGCTTCAGCCACACCCTCAGGCAGGATGCTGTTCGCCACCACCCGCGGTGCCATGTGCTGTTGACGTGCACAAGCAATGGTGGGGCTGAGTTGGAAGCTTCCAGGTGATCACACTCGTGACAGCATTCCCGTATGCATCGTCACATCAGCATACAGCAGGGTAGCTGACCCTCCCACACGCAGATGCACAGCGGCTCCCGCCATCCCTGCCGCACACCTTGCGCACAGTCTCCGCGCACAGCGCAATGAGCCGCTTCACGTGGTGCGTGCCTGCCTGGTGCTCCTGCGGAGGCCCATCGTCTAGATGGAAGGGTGCAACCCAGTCGTGCTCCATGAACCGCGCAGCTTCCAAGGTCAGAACCTTCAGGTATTTGATCAGACCGGCTTTGTGAGCTGCGCTGCAGGCTGTCTCAACCACCTTGCCTGCACCTGCCACATGCAGCTCCTCCCCACCCTCATCATCACTGGAGCCTGCTCCCGCATGGTGGTCCTCAGCCTCTTCGTCTTCATCCTCCTCATCACCACTATCCATGTGCACCGCCTCCACCTCCTCCACACTTGCTGCCGCTGCAGCAGCGGCTGCTGATGCTTGGGCCTGTGATGCCTGCTCCATGCCTGTTCCTGGCGGGTGCTCTGGCACTGTTGCGGCATCTGCCCCACCAGCTTCTGCGGCTGCCTTCTTCCTTTCACGCTCCTCGTTTTTCGTGAGCTGCGCTCGCCGCCACTCATTATAGACCAGCGGCTTGGCCCTGCCGCGCGCAGCCGGCTGTGACCAGTCAAAGGTGGCCACATGGATGACTGCCTGCCATGGGGGCATCCCCAGCACATCTGCCTGTGGCATGTGATAAGTCATCCACACGATCATGAGTGAGTTGCAGCTGGTGCAGATGCCACATGGTGTGCATCTGTCCACAATGGATTTCATTCACAAATACATGCCCTGCTTTGTGAGCACCATCTCACCCGCAGGCTGCGCAGCTTCTGCAGAAAGTTAGCCAGTGCCTTGCGCCGGTCTTCTGTGAGTAGCCCTGGGTGCTGAAGCATCTGCGTGCCGCATGTTGAAAATGTATCATGTCATCCACATGCATAGCAGTGGTACTGTCGTGACGCTACTGGATGACATGTGACAAGCACAAGCTTGTGGATGGAGGCAGCATCAGAGCGTGTATCAGAGCAGCACCCAAGCCGCACCTCCTGCGCCACTGCATACAGCGTTGCCCCCGACCGCGCTGCGTGGTTGATGTCATGCTGCCGCAGCCGCTCCTGCTCCTCTGCCTGATGCTTCACGCCTGATCCAGGTGGCTGCTGCCCTGCAGCTTGCACCCCTTGCGTGCTGCGAGGGGCCATCTGATACCCTGCTGGTCCAACGCGTGACAGCGGGATGGGCTGCACCTGCCTGGGAGCTGGCATCTCTGCTAGCCGCGCGTCTCGCCTGCCCTGCAGCTCCTTGCAGAAGTCAGGCGGCAGGCGGCGCGGCGGTGTGTTGAGCACACGCAGAAATGCGGCATCATCGTGTGGGTTGAGAGCCAGGCGCAGGTACGCAACCACGTCCTTCACCTCCTTGCGCTCCATCAGGCTCAGGCCCTGGTATGTGCAGCACAGTTCATTCCATGAGGGTTCACATGGATTCACATGCATGGTTGGTTGGTGGTACGCTTGTGTAGACTTCAACCAGCAGGGACTGTTGTCTGATCAGGAACTGACACATTGCGCAGGTGTGCAACTGCGGCATGAAGGATTGACCACAGCTTCGTGACAATGAGATCGTGATTGCAGGAGTTTGTCCACCTTGACAATGTGGTACTTGATGTTCCGCTGCTCCAGCTGCGATGCGATGATTGCATGCGTCTTCCCATTCAGCATTCCAGTGCGGAAGCAGCGCAGCAAGATAGCCATCTCGTGCAGAGGTACGCCTTCGTGGTCCTGAAGCCGCTGAATCTCGTCTGCAATTGCTTTGGCCTCATCACCAGGTGTGCCTGCGAAATGAAGTACGCAATCACGCGGTCAATGCGCGGAGGATGCAACAAGGGCGCTTGGCAAGCTTAGCTGTTGACTAGCTCGCAGGTGCACAACCTTGCGGCATTCGTCATGCATGTAGCCAGCCAACCAGCACATTGCATGCGCACCTGCCTCTACCAACTGTACGGGCCGGAAGTCCTCCTCCTTGTGGGGAATGAGTTCCTTCTCCTCCACCTTTGCATGCGCCAGCACTGCTTTTGCGCACCTGAGAATAGCTGGCCGTGACCTGGAAGCAGCGCACAAACACGCAAGCACATGCAGGCATGCAAGCACACAGATTTTAAATACACACAAACAGCTTTTTGTTTTTTTGGGGTGTCCACAGGCCTCAACTGGTTGGACTACCGAGTCATACAAAAGCATAGGCCCACCTGTAGTTGCGCTGCAGCGTGCGCAGCAGGTTGGCGTGGCCATATGCAGCGCGGTACGCCTCAAAGATGCCGGTTGTGGCCCCTCGGAACCTGTGCCCACATCAGCCACGCGTGATGCTCGCTGTGATGGTGTAACAGTTGGGCATGTACAGCTGATGGCTGGTTGATGCCTCTGCATACCTGTAAATGGACTGCGCATCATCTCCCACCACCGTGATGTAGCCGCGGCCTTCCTGCAGCGCGTTGCAGATCCGGACCTGGAGCACGTTGCAGTCCTGCACATCACAACACACATGCACACCAGCGCCTGCGGTGGTCCATAAACTCAGTTGCATGCGATGGTGCGGATGGCGCGCCACACATGAGCCAGGCAACAGCTCATCAACAGGTGCACCTGGTACTCATCCACCAGCAGGTGTGTGTAGCGCTCGCACACCCGCTCGCGCACCCAGGCACGCCTGCAGTTGCAACATGGGCAGATGCACATCAGGGAGCGGACAGCAACGTAAACCTGCATCACAGATTATGATGCAGCTGGCAGGAAGCAACAGAAACCCTCACAAGATACAACATAACAGAGGCCTCACCACAGAGCAACCCTGCTTAACAAGCATCTGGAGCAAACTTACTGCTCGTCTGTCAGCAGGCGGGCCACAATGATCAGCAGATCGTTGAAGTCCACTGCGTTGCATGCCTTGAGCAGCTGTGTGTACTTTTGGAAAGCCGTGGACACGCTGTTGTTAGCGCCAAACGACTCCACGGTTTCACCCATCTGCAAGGGCCATGAGCGCAGGATATGAGCTGCAGGGTTTAAAGCAGGCACAGGCTGATCAACAGCCTGCATCACAGCTCTGGGTGTGCCCACCACACAGCAGTCAAACGTAGCCTTCGGAAAACATCACCGCTCACCCGCTTGGCCTTGTCCACAGCATCCAGGACATATCGCACATATTTCTTGTCAGGCTTCTTTCCCAGATCGAGGTCCGACTCTTTACACAGACGCTTGCGCAGACCGTGCCATGCTGAGTAGAACCACTCCACCTGGCGCAACTGCTCAAGCAGCACTGCAGCTGAGGAGGGCTGCTGCTGTTGCTGCTGCTGCTGCTGCTGCACCTCCCCGTTGACCTCCACTGCACCATCCGCATGCTGCTCCGCACCGCGTGCATCACGCACCTCTTCAGCGTGCATTGTTTCATGCTGTGTGCCTTGTGATGCTGCTGCGCTCGCTGGTGCAGCAACACCGCCTATGGTGCTGCGTATCGATGCCTGTTGTGCCTGGCCACGCCGTGCACTTCCTCCCCCCTGCTTGGAAGACTGTATGAGCTGGGCTGGACCACCTTGCTGCTCCCCCTTCTTCCTCTTCTTGGGTGACGGTCTTTCAGGCCCATCTGCATCCTGTTCTCCCTTCTGCTTTGCTTTCGCTGTTTCTTTGCGCTTCTTGTCCTTGGCCATCTCGGCTGCAGCCAGTGCCTGCTCATGGATCTCTGGATGCAGCAGCTTCAGTGCTTCCACAATATCTGCCCAGCTGGCACTCTCAGGCAGCCGCAGCCACGCACACATGTCCCCTCTCCCCCGCATCAGATCTGCCCACCTGTGTGCAGCCAGCACAGACAGCATGGGCTTTGCTTACATCATAGAACGCGTACTGTAGTTTTGCCCACAGACTAATGGGCTAAACCGTTAAAGTGCAACGCCATCATGCCTGCAAGGTACTCAGCCAGTATTACCATGATGAGCGGTGAAGGGAATGTGCAATGCATTCGCCGCTGCGCACCTGATGGCCAGCGCCATGGCCTCCTTCACTTGTGCCTCATCCCAGACAATCGGGCACGCGCTGAACCCCGCCGCCTTGTACAAGCTTGGAGCACGCAGAAGCTTGAAGCACAGGGCGTGAATGGTTGTGGGCTTGATGATCTCCTGCAATGGCATGGGCGCGCGGTATGTGATGTGATGCGATGGCTGCAGCTGCAGCAGCATCACAGCAGCACGCTGAGCATGCATACCAATGCCATGTTGGCCGCCAAGCTGTCACCTTTGGCAGGCCCATGGCTGCCAGCCGTTCCTGCATCTCCTGCGCAGCCTTGACCGTGAATGTGCACAACAGGATGTTGCGCGGGTCCACACCCTGTAGATTATGCATGGCCAATTGACCATGAAGTCAGCAAATGCCGCTCCGCCTGTGCAAGCTCATGAACCGGGCACAACTGCTCTGCGTACCTCGTCAACAATCATGTGCCAGAGCCTGTGCACCAACGTGGTTGTCTTGCCACTGCCTGCTCCTGCCAGCATTAGCAGCGGCTGGTGAGCTGATGCACATACGGCTGCACCCTGTTCGTCGTCCAGCCGCCCCCCTGGGCCTCGCGCACGCAGTTGCTGGAGCATCTCCTCGTTCCAGATGCAGCGGGTGCCACGTTCCATTGCCCTGCAGCAGGTAGCAACCATACCGTAACCCTTGGAGGGGCCCATGCAACTTCACACCATGCATTGCGCTGTGCATGCTGCCACATGCTGCCCTCAGTCAGCACCTGCCCAGCGCGTGGTTGACATTCGGATTGGCTGCAGCGCTATATAGCCCAGGGTGGCGCTCGGCCCACTGCTGCGGGTCCTGGGTGTGCACTGAATGTGCAGGTCCTGTGCCATTCGCGGCCTGAGCTCCCTCATGCTCGTTACTGAGGTTTTGGACCCGTCTCCGCGTATGTGTTGAATCTGCGGTAACGCAGTCTTGAACCCGAGATGTCGAGATGGCCGATGCAGCTGCAGATGCACCGGTTCCATGCTGCGTCGCCTGACAGAACTGCAGTATTGAACGTTGACTTGGGTCTGGTTTATGCTGCTTTTTCGGAGCCATCTTTTAAACCCTTACATTTCTGAGCTCTACCAATGTGCTCTTAGAAGTCGTGTCAGCATTTACGTTGTGCGTGTGCTGGGGGACGACATTGCGTTCCGTGGCCCCTCCACCCGAACTCTCACAGGGTGGGACCTGGACCCAGACAATCCCAGTGGTTGTGTCCACGACAACAGCTGCCTCATCATCCATCCTGCTCCTCTCTAACGCGTAGAATGCTGCTCATGATTTCATGCCGCCAAACCCCCACCGAGTCCCAGCGCGCGCCTCACTGTTGCAAGCCACATGATCATGCGCAGAGCTGCCATGCGCGCTTCTAAGCGCACAATCTCAATGTTCACCAGCACCTGTGCAAGCCACCGGGCGCCTCTCGTTGCTCGGTGCAGCTTCTCCTCTGCCAGTGCTCGTGTGCACTCCCGTGCAGTCACCACGTAGTTATTGATTGGCACGCCCTGGGACACATGCGTGGAAGTACCACAGTGTACGACGTGTGGTGCGGCGGCAGCAGCCTCATGCAATGTGCGACCTGCAGATGCTGCACCAACTGCATGTATGGCAACGAAGTTCAAGATCAAGCCAAAACACCACCCACCAGTGCTGCATCAACTGCCCGCAGGCAGTCATTGGTCTTCAAGAGCAGCAGCAGTTCCCGTGGGATGCGCACGAGCATGAGTGAAATCTCCCGCGCGTACTGCTGTGCATAACTCTGCACTGCTGCACGGTGTTCCTTGGTCTGATGCACCTGAATCATGAGGTGGTCCGGGTCGGAGTCGACGATCTGCGAGTTTGGAAGTAAAGTGAGGATATGCTAAGCTATTTGCGGTTTGTTCAATACAGCAGAGGCAGCACTACACTGCTGCATGCAAGCGCAAGCAGGCTGTATGATGTGTACCTGTTCCCAGGGCTTCTGGGTGAGCATCGCCGCAAACAGTGGATACATTTCTGCGTGTCACACACCATGGCCATGTTCAACTCTCTGAGAAACCAACCATAGATTACTGAGGTTAATTGGCAGCCAAAAACATCTGCTGCATTTCTGAACACCTGAGCCCAGGCGGATTGCGCGTAGAGCAACTACACCACCCTGCAAGCAGTGCACGATGCATGGCAGTACATGCAGGTGCCACACCCCAGAAGCACCAAATGCAACACCCACCACCCGCGTTCATTGCCTCGCTGTGCTTCTTGATGCCCGCCTCATCAGCAAACACGAGCGCATGCCACAAGCCCGCATACTCCAACCGAAACGCGTCATCAATGCGGCGGTACAGCCCATGGTCCAGCAGTACAAGCTGCGGCCCACCAGCTGGGTGCGCGCGCACAAGCAAGTTAGCTGCGTGGGGGTCTGCGTGCACGTCCCCGTGGGTGAAGATCATCTCATTGAATGCCTCACTGATGAGGCGGGACAGCGCAAGGGGCCTCACACCCAAGCGGGACAGGCCTGCATGGTCCGTCACAGGCACTCCGTCCACAAACTCCATGGTGAGCACGCGCGTGCTCGTGCGAGTGTGGTCAATCCAAGGGATGTGCACCCTGCAGATGCATGTTTAAGTAAAGCCCGGGTGACACCATGTCGGCTGTGCGTGCCCATACACCAATGGCTTGAGTTGGCCATGGACAGCTCGCAGCAGTCAACCGCAGGATTAAAAGCTGCTTGAATTCGTCCAACTCTCGCCATACTTAACCCCTGTGCAGCATGTGACTTTGACCACACCTGTGCCCCACACGTGAGCGCTTGGAGGCAAAGTTTGCTCGGCACCGCTCAGCGTTGGCAGCTTCATGTGTGAAATCCAGCTCTCGGGGCAGATTGTACTTGATCTCGTCCACCAGCCACTGAACAGGTCGAGGAGGGCAGGTCCACGACATTGAGTATGTGGAAATGAACACCCTGACCTTCACAAACACCAATTCGTGCAGAAGGGCACAGCACTGCACGCAGCACACACTCACACCAACCACAGCACCATGAAGGTACACATAGCCATCTGATGGATTGCGGCCCCAACATGCACCCACCTGGTAGTCAAACTCGGGGAACACCCATTTGGCGGCGTACACCAGTGCCTCCACCGTGGCGATGTCAGCGGCAGATGACTGGAGCAGCCCCGCGTGCTGCACCTTGACAGCCTGCGACGCGCAGCCAGCACATGCTGAGGGAACCCTATGGCCTGAAGACCGGGGCGCTGTTGGAGTATGACATGCACAGACTGCACAGCAGTGCACCTGCCCTGGACGCAAAACAGCACTTGGCTCGGTGATCCCTGACCCTGAATACATCTTCCTGCTTGCATGGTGGTGGCTGCCTCACCAGCTTGCGCCCGTCATGGTCCTCTGCGACGTGCACTTGCGCCAGTGATGCGCTGGCAATGGGGTTGGGGTTGAAGTGTCTGAACAGCTGCTCAGGTGGCGCCCCCAGGTCTGCTGTAATGATGCGTCGCACCTCACCGATGGGGCTGACCTGCACACCGTGTGAGCGAGGAATACCACACAGCTCCTCATGGCTGCTAATTCATTCCACACCTTGACCTCCCCCTTATATCGTTACAGGCCCCGGCGGTAGGATGAGGCAGCTGCATGCCAACTTCAGCACTGAGACCGCCATGTGCCAATGAACAACGCCAACTGCAGCATAAGTGCACACCCACCGGGCAGCGATCCAGCAGGTTGTTGCGCATCGTCAGCACATACTCCTCAGGCAGCAGGTGGTCCAGCTGACCCACGTGCTGCCCCAGCTTGGTGTACTGCAGGTGGCCAGGTACATGAAACTGTATGTGGGACATAGGGCATCCAGCTGATGCTGCTGTGTACAAGACAAGCCCCAAAACAAAGTGCTTGCGTGGCTGTCTATGTCTGCCCCTTGTGCATGGCCTGTAAAGCCGGTACAGCACGTGTTGGGTGATGTGGTGCACAGCAAGCGCTGTGCAGAGGTGTGTCAGAGCTTCCTGCGGCTGGACCTCCAGCCACAACTCACAATGCCACCATTCGCAAAGCAGAGCTGCAGCAGTCGGTCCGCCCCACGTTGGTGGCAACCCCTCATGACTGCCTCACGCTCCTCGCCCTCCAGCCCCGGCTTGAGTGATGTTTTGTAGTCTGAGGTGTGAGGCACGTGCACATGGTGGTACGGCATGCGATGGGCTGCTCTATCCCAACGGCATGAGGTCATAGCTACGCATGTTCGCATCTGCTTTGTTGCCAAACTGCACGCGGCAGCGAGTACTATGAATGCACCATAGCCTTGAGCAGGTGGCAAGCAAAAGTATGCTGCACAATGTTGCCCATGGAGCACACTCACCAAACACAATTGCCGCTGCAGTGATCACGTCCCGTGCAAGGCGTGTGGGGATCAGCCATGCCAGCCGCACATCTTCATTGTTGGCTGCAAACCCAGCCATGGCTGCACCACCTGCTGCCAGCAGCAGCCAGCGGCCCATGCGTTTCTGTATCCCATGCTCAGCTGTGAGGCCATGTGCCGCTGCGCTCGCAGCCCCATGATGTCGTGTACTGTGAGCACAGCTTGTGTGAACCCATGTGCTGACCACCCCTGGTGTTCTCTGAAGGAATGATGATGTGCCTAGATAGCTGCCTTGCAACGAGACTGTGCGTGACGCACAGTCCAGCAAGGTCCTCACCAAGCTCCTCATCAATAGATAATCGCTATTCGCATGTGGGTCTACTAGGATCAAGACTAAAGCAACAACAAACACGCTCACCCGCCTCACACCTTGTTCCTACAGGTGCGTTTTGGCGCGTTTCTGTATGTGACTTACTCCGCAACCCAACTTAAAAGCCGTGAGCCAGCAAGGGAGCTGCAGTACATCCAACAGTACCTATCCATGATGCTGCATCAAATTTGCACTATCAACGCTGGCCATTGACTGGAACCTCCTTTGCGCTGGGTATGACCAGTCTTGTTGTGAAAGATTCAGGATGAGACACCCATCGAGGTTCATCAGCCAGCATTCAAGTCGCAAACATTAATGAGATCCTTACAAGGAACATCAATTGTGTGGTCAGGCCAACCTTTTGCGGTTGGCCACACCGCTCCAGCACCACTCAAGCCAGTCAACCCATGTGGTTGCAGCAGAACTCGTGCCACGTACAGTGCGAGGATTTTGAAGACAGTGCTGCCAAGGCAGGTTGCCCTTGTGGACCAGGCAAGTGCAAGGAGAAACTAACAGAACTGGAGGCATACCTTGAGCAGATCATTGAGCTTGCAGAGAGCTGGGAACACACAGCAGCTGCGCAAGGGACCCTGGCTCACCGCCTTCGGCTTGGGGCTGGCTGGCGTACAAAATGTGCATGCAGGCTGAGGTCGCACCATTCCAGCAACTCGAGCCACCAGCTGGACAAGCAGCTGCGGAGGCTGCGATTGCAGTGGATGCTGCTGCTGCGCCCTTCAACTGGCTACAGAACTGGTGGGTGTACGGTGGTGTGGCCGCTGTACGACGTACACGCACACGCATGGTGTATCCCCCCATCCCCCCGCATGCGCTCCCGCGTCCCTCGGACACGCACATGTGAAGAGACATGCACATTGGTGCCAGGCATGGTAACGCTCACACCAATGCCCATACAGTTGGTGTTTTGCTGGTGTCAGCTCGGGTGCTTATAGTGCATCATTGCTGTATGGTCATGCAGGTGCGACATGCTACCCTGCTTGCCTAGCAGATACTGAATACGGTAATGCATACTTATATTCGCACCGCCTGGCAGCAGTGATGCATCACTCCTGCTTCCCATGAAGTATACGTCAGTTCTGCAACCCACTGAATGAACAGGTGGCCAGTGCTGCCTGTGGAGTACCTGGACCCCGCTCGTCCCACCCACCACACCATCTGCGGCATTGACTTAGCCGTGTGGCGTGACGGCGATGGCGAGTGGAGCGCGCTGTCAGACATGTGCCCACACAGGTGCGCAGGATATGGCCCTGGTGAAGCTGCCTGTGATGGTGGATCCTGCAGGTCAACAGGCGCAGCTGACGTTGCCCTGCCACTTCCCACCATAGCACGTTCATCAGTGCCACTGCGAACATCGATCAGCATGCCATCAGCCACATGATATCTCTGACCTCTCTTGCGCTGCAGGCTAGCACCTCTGTCCCAGGGCCGCGTTGTGGGTGGCAAGCTGACATGCTCCTACCACGGCTGGGAGTTCAACAGGGCCGGCGCCTGCACCAACATCCCCCAGCTGCCGGACGGCGCGACAAAGGCGCAGGCGCTGCGCAAGGGCTGCGCCACGCACTTCCCCACGCGTGTGGCTGATGATGTGCTGTTTGTTTGGCTGGATGCATCCCCTGAGGTGAGGGAGGAAGTGTGTGTGTGTGTGATGTGTGGGGATGATTAGGCCATGTATGACTGTGGGGGCTGGCCCAAGACAGCAAGAGGGCTCCAGTTCAACTGGTCAGATGGATGTTGCTTGCGTCACATAGATGATGCGCTGTGATGTATAACATCACAGCGTGGAGAGTGCTCGGGACCACGCATCAGTGCGGTGTTTCGATGAGAAAGATTGGATTTCGTAAGCAGCACAGTATGACAGCTTCAAACTCCTATATGGCTCTCTAGTTCTTTCCGTCAGGCTACTGCAAGCAGCTGACAACGGTTGTTATTGTAGTTGCTGTCACTTATGTGTGCGCTCATGGGGATTACCTACTGTGTGAGCCGCAGGGTGTGGCACTGTCCCAGGCGTGTCAGCCATATGTACCGCCTGAGCTGTACGGCGCACCATTCAAATGGGTTGTGAATGAGCATGCAAATGACTTTGCACTGGTGCGTCGAGCAATCAGGCTTGCTGCCTCTCAAGGGCGTGTGCAGCACTGTCTGCTGCCTGCGCATGCCTGTCTGGCATGACTGGCTGCTGCCATGATCACTGCCTCCAGCAGGAGCTCCACCATGTGGTATAGAAGGCTGTGATCACAGCAGCCAGCAACACATGCATTGTGACGGCATCTTGTGCCCTTGCTCGTGGTGTTGGTTGTGGTTCAGTGGGTGGAGCAGGGCATGGACCCCACACATGCCAACTTCCTGCACGCGGGCGTGGGAGGCTTCAAGAGTGAGAACGTCATTCCCATGGTCCCAGCCACCACAGTGCCAGCTGTGGATGCCAAGCACGGTTTCACATGGTTGCACGGCGGGTACGAGAAGAAGAACGCCACTATGTCTGCAGTGCGCGAGTTCCACCCACCACACTTTATCAGGTAGGTGAAGGTGGTTGGCCACCCGTGCTTCAATCACAGATTGTACGAGCTGAACTGTGTGCAGGCACGTGTGACTTGGAACAGGAAGTGAAAGAATGACATGGCTGTAGTTGTTGCTGCTTCATGCGCCTTGTGGCTGGGGCTGCACATGGCACATGGTATGGCCGTGGGCTCTGCAGCAGCACCATCCCCACACACATTCCCCGCATGGAAGACAACCATACCTTGCACACATCTTGTGCAGCGCACCACCCACATGCGCAGGGCGCTGTACACACAGGAGCGCAATGGCAAGCCGTTCACAGCGACGCTGTGCACCATGAGTGTGCCGGTGAAACCCGGGAGGTGCCGCACGTGGTTCCGCTTCGCGCTCGTGCCGCCTGGCGCATCCACACCTGCAGCGGCAGCAGGGGTGGCTGCGGCCCCTGCGCCTCAAGCTCAACCACCAGCAGCAGATGCCAGCAGCAGCAGCAACCGGATTGCTTCACCCATTAGCAGCAGCAGCAACCAGGCTGACAACCCTGTAGGCAAGCCAGTCGCCCAGTCACAGCAGCAGCAGCACAAGAGCACAGGCCCAGCAGGTGGTATCCTGTCGCTCCTTGGGAAGTTGCCCCACTGGGTAGCTGGTAACTCGGAGCTGGCTGACCAGGATGTCATCATGATGCACATACAGGTGCGTGTGCACAACCACCGCTGCTTGGCATCGCTGAATGTGTGCTCTCTGCATCCAAACGCTGGCTGGCTGCGTGCATTGTGGAGCGACGGTGCTGTGCAGTTGCTGCAGGCCTGTGCTGCTGCGCCACTGCTTGCCCTCGTGGCATGCGTCCTGGTGTAGAAAGCTGTCTGTCATGATGGGTTGCTTCGCAGGAGCGGCTGATGCACCGCGAAGGCATGGCGTCCAACAAGTACAAGCTGCTGGCATCTGGTGCAGATGCGGGGGTGGCAGCGATCAACAGGTGTGTGGTGGCTGGTCTGTTCCATTTGCTTCTACCCAGCTGCTCCTGCATGGCATGCACATGGAAGGCTGTCCAGCGTGTCAACAGCACCCAACGATGACAGCCACCTGAAGGCGGATGGCACCTGCCCTGCAAACACACAGCCACTTGCGCAAACAGGAAACACGCCACAAATCGTCGCAGCGGATTGCTGCAACATGCCATGTCAGCTCCGTGGACTCAATCCCGTGTGTTGCTGTTGCTTCTCAACACCCGTGTAGGTGGATGCGGCAGGCGGGGTACCCCGCACGGTTGTGGGGGCCTGGCAGCTCCCACACCACCGTACCAGACCCGGGGCCTCAGCTGCCGCTGGAGGCACTGCTGTCCCGCCAGCAGCGGCATGTGCGCATGTGCAAGGTGTGCCAGGAGGGGCAGGTGCTGGTGGGCCGCATTGCAGCTGCCATCACTGCGTTGGCGGTGTTGGCAGGCGCATGGGCCATGGTGCTGGCAGCAGGCGCTCAGCTCGGGGCAGGCAGTGTGTTGGCGGCGGGCAGTCCCCTTGCAGCGGCAGTGGCTGTGGCGGCAGTGGCGGGGCTGGGTGCGGTGCGCGTGTGGGATTTCTACGAGGAGCGGTTTGTTAGTGGAGTGAAAAGGTGGAAGGCCAAGGGAGGGTACAGCCAGGTGCCAAACCTGGTGGTGTTGTGAGGACAAGAGTGAGGTTGCATGAATGTCAGCATGTCACTGTTACATGCAGAGCTGCATGCATGGTCCACAAAACCTGGCGCACATGTGCGCATGCGTATGTGGATACTGCACTGAGTTGTGCAAGAATGGCTTGGGATTATACTGAATCATCACGGGTGTGGTGTCTCACTCGAGGTTGCAAGGTAAAAGTTTCATGACAAACAGTGGACATGCCCCAGCCAGGACGACTCTTTGATCAGATGGTTGATTTTACGAATCACCTCCTCAAGCTGATGAGGCTAACATGCTGTCTGTTGTTGCTTAGCTGTATGTGCCATTTACTTGGCAGATTGAGTATGTAGGCACATTCACGATGCAGCCAGCCAGTTTCAAGGTGCTGTCCCGTGCCCTCTCAGCTGCCATGTAACAAGAGAGGAGGTGCGTGAATATATACATGGGCGTGATGCTCAGACTTCATCGTGTACTGCCTTGATGTACTCACTGTACCGCCCTTGCAATCAACCCACCAACCACCCACACCCCAACCGAATACGCGCACTCTTCCATCGTCAACGTGATACTGACGGATCATATGCTGGCACTGCGCCTCACAACAGCAGCCGCATTGCTGTGGCGTTGATCCATGTTGGTGTCAAGGGCGCTGACTGCAACCATTCGATGCTTCAGACAATTCAGTTCAGTGAAAATTTCAGAGGCGGATCGTGTGTTTAAGTCGCTCGACCAAAGCGTGTGGCTGAAACTTGAGGACGAGCGAGGCGCACTGTTGACGCTGTCAGGTAACTGCCTCGATCAATCATCTGCCTCATCATCTGCGCCAGCACTTGCATGGTCGACAGGCAACTTGCATTATGAATGTGCAAACACCACACAAACTGCACGCCAAAGATATCACGTGATTCATGCACTGCAGCCGGATTGACAGATGCTGCACTAGACAGCATTGGAGACCCACAGCAGCTGCACACAGCCCCTCCAGGCACAGCAGTACAGGCGGGACAGTCCGTGGCATCTGTCACATGGCATGGCTTCCTACGGAGCGCCAGCGATGAGCTGTACCACGCGACATGGGTGTGTGCAGCAAGTTGATGCTCTGCATGGGTACCCAACCCCATGCTGCCATTGTTCCAAGCACAACCTCGAAACCTCACTTTGCTTGCTGGCACGCACAGGAGCCTTCGCAGGGGCAGCTGGATGTGTGCCTGCCTTTTGCTGCCCGAGTACTTGAGGCCAACCCAGCGCTTCACAAGGCGCCTGCAGAGTTGTTACACCCAGATCAGCATACGTGGGTGGTCAAGGTCCAAGCCAGTCAGCAGGAGTTCGAGGCAGCATTGATGCAGCGAAAATTACTACCTGCATCACCATTCAAGCACATGTTTGAGCAGCCACACAGGGACGTGCAGGGAGCGAAAGAGAAGTGATCTGTGCTCATACTTATTCATCACACATCAAAATGTGTGACTGTCTCTTTCTTTGTGATATTCTCATGCTGGCATACTGCCATGCGTGTGCCACGTGGCCTCAAGGGTCCAGCGCTGCCAGTGCGGCCTCCACCACAGCTCTCAGTGCATGCTGCTCTTCAGGTTGTAAGAAAGTGTAATCCACAGCTCTCAGCGCTAATGCCTTCATGTCTGCAGGCAAGCAAACACGAGTTGTGGCACAGGCGGCAGATGTATGTATGGGCCAGCGTCGCACACTGCAGCCACAGAGATCAAGAGAGGACAGGGGCATCGGGGATGTGCTGACAGGCCTCACTGAGGCGCTTTCAGTGCAACGAACAGACATGAACACCAGACATGGCACTGTGTGTACCTGCTTTGCTGAGGCTGAACGTGGTCATGGCAATGGCATACTCCTGGCTCAGCGTGGTGCCAAAAACACCAGAGTCGTCTGCACAAATCCAAGCACACAGCTATCAATGGTTCGATGCAAGATCGCATGAATGGGTGGGCAAGGACAGGTGTGCGGCCTGCACTGCTGCACTGCACAGGACCTGTGCACAGGACGATTGGGTGGCCAGCTCCATGCAGGTGGCGGAAGTGATGGCGGTCAAAGCCGTCGAAAGTCTGCGTTTTGATGTTGCTGGTCAGGCACAGCTCCACAGGGATGCGTGACTCCTGCAGCGCAGGCAGCCAGCAGCACACACGGCCAGCACGAGCCTACACCTCAAGGCTATGTTGCACTCCCTTTATGCAAACTACCATTCCAAGGATCCCAGCTCCACATCAACAATGAACACATGATCTGCACGGAGCCACCAAGCTAGTGCTGTGCTGACGACTGTTGCTTGCACATCAGATGATGCTTTCATCACTCACCAGCAGCGCTGCTTCCAGTTCTGCATCCATGATGCACATATGCCCCAGTCGGTCCGGCCTGAACCGCAGCATTGCCCGCCCTTCCTCAGGCGCCGGCACCTCACACCCGTGCAGCGTGATGCGCAACCCTGCAGCACGTGCGGCCTCCAGTGCGCCCGCCCACTGCTCCCATGCACCCACGCTGCAACTCAAGCGGTGTTGTGTCAAGCGGTGGTGCAGTGGTCAAGCAGTGGTGTGACAGGCCAATCTGTTGGTTTGCAACACATGCTTCTGCAAGCAACAGACAAGATTGCTGGCAGTGCATCTGTTGAAGTGCAGTTTGCGCAGATGCCCTTATAATAAGTTGAAACATCACCCTGCTGTTTGGCGCAATGGGGTGTATCCATGACACCGCCCTGCGAGAATGCCCATTTGCATGAAAAGGCGCAGACTGCGACATCACAAAGCTGCCCACCTTGGGTTGCCTGACAAGTCGATGCCGACCACCCCTGATGCCATGTGGCTGGCGGCAAGCGCGACCGTCTCCGCTGCCGCCTCTGGCCCCTCCCGCCGGTCAATGCTCAGCAGCAGGCGGACAAGGATCCTGTGGAATCACATGCGCCATGCTGCATTGAGCCAGCCATTCGCCCGGAGCTGGATCTGTGTCATGCAATGGCCAAGTACACAGGGCAGCCAAAACACCCTCCTTGACAACAAGGTGCACCTATGATCATGCATAGAATCTAAGTACCCCATGGGCCCCACCGATGGCCAGCATGCAGCGTGCGCTGAGCATTGTCAATGCCGCGCAGCACAGCTTCCACATAGCTGGCCTTTGTCATGTTGCACTCGGGCCGTGCCTTGGGTGTGGTGCGCAGCTCCAGGTACACCACGCGCTCCATGGCAAAATCATGGATCACCTGAGTGATCGATGCGAGCAAGGAGTGAGCACATGGGAACCGAGCAACAAACGCGAGTTGCTCACACTCTCACCTCCTCAGTGATTTGGGTGATGGCGTCATGGTCAGTGGTGCACTTGTGGATGATGTCAAATAGCTTGAAGCAGTCTGCCAAGGTTCTATGGCCTGCGCACGCAACTCACCATGTTGCATCCAGGTTGAGATGCATGCACGTGCATGCCGGCATGTATCAGCCTCTGCTGCTCTACATGTCTAGCAGCCACTCACATTTTGAGGTGATGTTGTCCAGGTCTGCCTCTGTCACTGTTTGAAGGCCTCGTGCCCTGACAAGGTGCCTGTGTGCAGGTGCAAGCGTATGCCATCTGTCGTGTCTGCACCGACGTCATTGATGCTGCTGTATGCCAGCCCTCACCCACCTGATTGTTTCATCCCTGACGCTGCCATTCAGATGTGCATGCAGCTCCACTTTTGGAAGTTGCGAGCAGAACCTCAAGGCCTCCTCTGTGAAACTGCACTCATCAGGACCTTCAGCTGATGACATCACTGCTGTAGTTCTCTGAATGCTAAGCACATTAGCATTCAGAGAACTACAGCAGTGATGCTGTAGTTCTCATTTTAGCAAGCGATGTTGTTGAAAACCTCACATGTCACTCGATGCACAATATCTGCCATTTGGTATGTGCGAGGCGAGAGCTGTTGTACAATAAATGTGTGGGTGATCCAAATGCTCCCGACGATCTGGTCACGTGCGTGATGAACTCTTGCTTCTTGCACTCTATGAAATTTGTAAACAGGATCTCAATAGCCTGATTCAGCGGGCTTATCAGGATGGGAGTTCAGGGTTTGTGGGGCCTGCTGGAGCCAGTGGGCCGGCGCGTCAACATAGAGGCGATATCCAACAAACGCCTAGCTGTTGGTAAGGCGCTGGCCTGCGCTGAGCATGGGCTGGCCACAGCATGTGTGCCATGCGTGTCTCAAGCCTGCAGACCATTGTGCTGCCATGCAACTGCAGATGCCTCCATCTGGCTGTTCCAATTCATGAAAGCGATGCGAGATGAGAGGGGGGAGATGATGCGGAACGCGCACTTGCTGGGTTTCTTCAGGCGCATATGCAGGTGCTGCACCAGCCATGTGTGCTGTGCACGTGCTGTGCAGTGCTGAGGGTCCACGTGTGGGTGCATGGATGCACAGAGGATGCACAGTTTCCTGCACAGTTTCCCATGGTCAAAGGACACGTTGGACGCAAAGGGTGTGACATGTACCTGCAGTGTGTGGGCCGGGCGTGGCATGACCTCCACATGTAACTGACCTGTTTGCGCTGAACATCACGATGCCGCGCAGGCTGCTGTTCCATCGGGTGCGGCCAATCTTTGTGTTTGATGGCGCCACCCCTGCACTGAAACGCGCAACGCACATTGCACGCCGCCGGCGGCGGGAGGCGCAGCAGGCTCAGCTGCGCAAGACCGCGGAAAAGCTGCTGCTGAACCAGCTGAAGAAGCAGGTGGGGTGTGAAATGCGAGGGTGCTTGCTGTATAGGGTGCTCATAGTGTGCCCAGTGCTGCGGTGTTCCTGGGCGCCTGCATTTGCATCTTGTTTCATGCCTGGCAAGCAATTACGTGCGGCGTTGCATGTGTGCAGGCATTAGAGGCAGCAAAGGCGCAGCGCGACACTCAGCAGCAGGCCATGAATGGGGGCACAGGGAATGAGAGCCAGGAGGTTGGCATCCAGGCTGCTGCAGGGCCCTCAAGGTTAACCCAACCGAGCAGCCAGCTGCAGCAACAACCAGCACAGGCACAGGCACAAGCTAGGGACAGCGGTGACGAAGACAGGCCAGGCCCTTCCAATCGAGGTGGAGCAGGGCCCAGCACATCACACCATCAGCTCCAAGTCGACAGCGACAATGAAAACAGGCCAGGGCCATCTGGGCTGCACAGACCTGACCAGGCCACACGCGACCGTTGGGCTGCAGAGGCTGCTGCAGCTGCGGCGCGCAAGCCTAAGCATCGGGCCCAGGTGGCCATGGATGAGCTGCTGGCTCAAGAGCTGCAGCGTCAGATGGATGCTGAGCAAGCAGGTGGCAGTGGGGCAGGTGGCTCCCAGGGCCCTGCCACAGCACAGGGCGGGCGAACGGGTGGCAGTGGGACTTCAGGGATCTGCATCGATGACGAGGCTATTGCTGCAGTGCTGATGGAGGAGCTGGAGGCAGCAGATGCAGCAGCAGGTGTGATCACAGGTCAAAGGAAGCGCAGAGCACAGAGCGGCAAGCGCCAGCCGGCTGCTCCTGCAGTACCCGAGCAAGGCACTGCAGATGAGGAGGATGAGCTGCTGGCAGCTGGCCTGTCACGCACAGAGATTGAGCAGATGCGGCTGCGCGCACGAGGTGCAACTTTGGCCGATGAAGAGGAGGCACGGCTGCAGGTGGCGTGGGGCGGTGGTTCAGGAGTACGGGGTGCAGATGTACACGGACGTGCCTTGGGGGCGCAGCCAACCTGTGGTGAATGTTGCAGGCCAGGTGGTGCGCAACATAAGCACCAAGCCACACAGCCAGAACAGCATGGTTTTTATTGCTTGGATTGGTTGAATGTGTTGGATCCCGTGGTGTTTACCGTGCTCTCAGGCCAATGACGCGGTCCTGATGGGTGCACGCGCCCCCAAGGCAGCAAGTGCATCGCGGACCATGCACACGGTTCAAGAGGCAGAGGATGAAGACGAGGAGGAGGAGGAGGATGACGAGGACGATGATGGCTCAGGCATTGCAGCTGCACTGATCCACCAGGGGGCCCTGGACCTGGGGTCCCTGAACCCCGAGGTTCTGGCCACACTGCCCCAGTCACTGCAGCTGGACATTCTGGAGAAGATGCGTGATGCGCAGCACGCAGGTGAGGCAGAGGTAGCAGGGCGATGGAGCATGTGCAGACACCCTGGGCTGGCTTTGTGTCGCTGCATTTCCATGGGCCCATGGCGTGCATATGCTTGGCATTGTGCGTGCAGCCAATCGCGAGAAGTTTGCGGCAGCTGCAGCAGCAGCGCCCGAGACCTTCAGCTCGCTGCAGATGGAGACATACCTCAAGGCTTCGCGGTTCAAGCAGGAGATTGAGGGCTACAAGCGCGTGATTGGTGGGGCTGCGGACAGCGGGATAGGGGACGGGAGAAGGATTGCAGCTGAGGCTGGCCGCGAGTTCATTTTTGTGCGTGCGGACGGCAGCAGTGCCGGCAGCTCAGCGGGGGGGCGGGGTGCTGGAGGTGGCGGCTTCCTGGGACGCAGCAGCAGTGGGAAGGGCCGTGGGCGGAAGCCCGAGCTCGCGCCTGTTGCATCAGTACCACCACCCTTGCGTGTGGACTCAGCCAAGCTGGCTGCCAAGGTCCGCATTGCCGCATTCAAAGTGGCTGGTGCAGGGGAGGAGGACGAGGAGAGGGAGGACGAGCAAGTGGTGGCCAGCCTTCTCAAGCCGCCCCTGCACCTTCTGCAGGGCCTGGGGAAGGCATCAGGGAATGCAGTGCCAACAGGGGGGGCTGCAGGTGTTGCTTTAGAGCCACAAGATGACAAGAAGCCTGTGCAGGAGGACCACAAGGACGATGTCAAGGTGAAGGCCGCAAGTCCTGCATGTCACACCAGTGCACGGGAAGGCAAGGGCTTGGTCTGGTTCAGGAGGTGCAGTGCATAAGGGCGCTCATGGCTCTCCGCTGCATCACTGGGTGCAGGTAGAGGTGGAGCTGGACCTTGGTGCAGGGCCTGTATCAGATGACGAGCTGTTTGGCAGCAGCAGTGGCGGCGGCAGTGATGCCAGCCATCGCGCAGGCGTGACCAGCGCAGGCCGCATTCAGACCGGTCAAGAAGCCGCGTCTCGTGCACGCGCATCAGCGGCAGACGGCAACAGCCGCAAGGACCCCGTGCTGCTGCCAAGGCTTGCACCCCAGCTGGCAAGCAGCCAGGTGCAGGCGCAGCAAGGGGCCAGAGGGGCCGAGGATGTGGAATGGGAGGAGGTGGGGCCTCATGAGGTAGGGGCAGGAGGGGGCCACAGGTCCAGCGAGGACATGCACCGGTCGAGTGGGGAGCTTGGCGGAGGGCACGGCCAGCAGTCGCAGCAGCACTGGCGCGAGCGCATGGCCGCACGCCAAAAGTTCTGGAGCACAAGCCATGGCTTCCGCATGGGCCGCAAGCTGGGGGACTGGGGGGAGGGCGTGGAGCCGGCAGCGGCTGCGCTTGCCGCTACGGTCGTGGGGGCCACAGCTGGGGCTCCAGGCAGTACAGGCCACGCAGGCAGTACAGCGCTTGGGTCACAGGTGGTGGTGGTGGAGGGGGAGGGAGCAGGGGAGGAGGACCCTGAGCTGCAGGAGGCCATCCAGCGGAGCCTGGTTGAGACTGGGGGGGTGGGCTCAGTGCCAGCTGCCTCTGTAGTTGCCCCAGCACAAGACGCAGCAGGGCATATTAAGGGCCAAACAGCAGAAGAGCACCAGCCGCAGCAGGAACATTCTTGGATGGTGCACGTGCCCAGCCAGAGTGATGTAGATGCAGGCGCAACTGGTGATGGCGATGTTGTGTGGGAGGAGGTGGATGGGCCGGAAGAGGTTGCAGGCAGGTGGGGTGAGCAGCAGCTCCCGCCTACATCTCTGTCAGAGCTGTCAGGGAAGAGTGCCATTCAAGCTGCCCTGCAAGGCGGCCGGGCAACCAAACCTGCAGCACCCAACGGCTCAACCGGCAGGGCGCAGGCTCTGATCCACAGCATCAATGCCCAGAGCCAGGCAAAGTTAGATGCAACTGCAGCCAAGCCCTTGACGTCCCTGCCCCCCCGGCCGCCAGCACGTACTGCACAAGCTGCATCACAGAACCAGGCACAACCAGCAGCGGCACCTACAGCCACAACAGATACACCAGAAGCAGCAGCAGAGCAGCCGCTGAAGCCCACATCACAGCCGGTCCCATCACATCCACCAAACACGCTGCCGTGCACCGCAGCGCCTTCTTTTGACTTCTTCTCTGATGCGCGGCCGCTGACACGCAAGCGCACCGGCCCCGCACCTGCCGCAGCAGCACAAGCCAAGAAAGTGGCTCAGCCGCTGGTGGTGCAGCCAAAGGGGCAGGGGCGCGTCAGCAGCCTGTCACCTGAGCCAGGGGCATATGTGTTGGACGAGCACGAGGTGCAGGCACAGGCGGTGATGCAGGTGCCGCCTGATTCAAATGGTCCTCCTGATGTTGCTGCGGATGCTGCAGGTATCGTGCAGCCCAGCTGTGACTCACAGCCAGCTGCAGCAAGTGAGAGCGATGTGGAGTGGGAGGAGCTGGATGTGCCACAGCCTGACACGCACTCTGCAGCCGTTCATTTGCCTGCCGCACCTGCTGCACTGCCTGGCCCTTCACCTAGGTCCCCACCACCGGCTGCAGCCGCGGCACGTGCACTGACGCAAGGGACTCCCCCTCGCACAGGCACAGCAGACGCAGGGACGGCAGCAGCAGCAGCACCTTCACCCCAGCCGCCTGTGTCCACCCCTCTGCGGCAACCACCAGGAACCTCAACCCAGCAGCAGCAGCAGCAGCAGCACCCGCGCATGCACACCCCAGCCGGCGCCCCCTCCAAGGCCAGCACCCCGCTCACACCACAGGAGCTTGAGGAGCTGATGGATGAGGGGGAGGAGGAGGACTGGGTGGACTGGGCACCGCCCTCCCAACAACACATTGTGCAGGCACTTGCTCCCAGCACCCATCCGGCCGCACCAAGTGCGCAGCAGATGCCTGCTCACACCAACCAGCAAGCAAGAGCACAGGCAGCCGATGCAGGCCCTGGCTATGAGGAGCTCTTGTCAGAGCTGGATGACTATGAGGCTGAGATTGCAGCCCAGGAAGAAATGGCGGAGGGTATGGCCCTGGCTCGTGTGAATGCGCCAGCGCCTGCACCTGGCACAAGTACAGGCATGCAACCACCAACCTCCCAGCCTCAGCCTGTAACAGAGCCATCCTCCCAGGAGCCAGCTCCTGCCCAGCAACCGCCAGCCAGTCAGGCAGGCAAGCTGGGCAGTCAGTCAGGGCTGGAAGAGGAGGACATGTGGTGGGCTGAGGAAGGGCAGGATGATGAAGAAGGCTGGGTTAGTTGGACACCTGCCATGCGGCAGCAAGGCGCAGCAGCAGCAGCGGCAGGCGGTGCCCAGGCAGGAGCCAGCAGCCAGCAGCCAGCTGGTGAGGCGCCACAGCCGCCCCCACAGCCCCTGATAGACATTGATGCCGCGCTGGAGGCGGCCGAGGCGGAGGGGGAGGCGCTGCGCAAGGAACAGCGTCGGGCAGCAGTCGGGGCGGAGGGGCCGACACCCGAGATGTATGCAGAGTGCCAGGAGCTGCTGCAGATGTTTGGGCTGCCCTACATTGTGGCGCCTGTCGAGGTGGGTGGCCATGCGGTGCCTGGTTACGCGTGGCAATGGAGGAGGCTGCTGTGGATGTGGAGGCTGCGGCGTGATGCTGATGCACCAATGCTGGACCGTAGAATTCAAGGTGCACAGCAGCGCCTCAGCGCCTGCAAGGGAATTGGGCATAGCCATGAGCCACGCTCCTTGTGTGCCACTCATGTTGGATTGATGCACGCCGCCAACCAGCGCAGGCCGAGGCGCAGTGCGCGTGGCTGAACGCCGAGGGGCTGGTGGATGGTGTGGTGACAGACGACAATGACGTGTTCCTGTTTGGCGGCCGCCACGTGTACCGTAACATCTTTGACAACAAGCGGTACGCTGCGCCGCTGCTGCACCACATAACCACGGCTTGCGTTGTATGTGTGCCGCTGATGACCCGTGTGTGCATACAGTGGTGATGCGTAGTGGCCTCACGTCATGTCAAGACGGGTGTGAGATCCTTGAGTGCACGCTGCACCTGAAGCAACCATGGTCTGGTGACCAGCTGCTATCTGTATGTCCTCATCATGTTCCTTTATGCCTCGTGCGACGGGTGGTGTGAGCAGGTATGTGGAGGAGTACCACATGTCTGACGTGGAACGCGAGCTGGGCCTCAACGCGGCACGCCTTGCTGAGCTGGCGCTGCTGCTCGGGTCAGACTACACCGAGGTATGATCTGTGCTGGTTTGTACTGCTTGCCACAACAGGTGTACTCAGCTGTGTACCACGAGCTGTAGTTTATCTGATCATGCAAGTGCATGGCATCTCGTGCAACATTCACCTGTTTAATCAGGCGCGCAGGCTTGCGTTCGCTTGTACCCCGATCATGACCTGTGCATCATCCGTGTCACAGGGTGTGGCGGGCATTGGCATCGTCAATGCAGTGGAGGTGGTGCTGGCCTTCCCTGGTGAGCGCGGCCTGGCGGCGTTCAAGGAGTGGGTGGAGTCGCCTGACGGCGCGCTGCTGGATGCGGCTAAGAAGGCGGCTGGTTTGGGCAGCCAGGGCGAGGACGGCAGCCAGCCAGTACCACTTGCAGACGGGGAGACAGGTGAGGCCTGGGTGCAGGGCACCTAACTGGCCTGCCCACTGGCAGTTGCGCAACTGGATAACTGGGCTACTGGGGGCCTTGTGACATGCACACGCTGTGCCCGCTTTGCATGCTGCGCAGAGGCACAGCGCGAGTTCAAGCGCGCGCATCGTGGTGCACGCCGCAACTGGCAGCTGCCGCCCAGCTTCCCCAACCACACCGTGCTGGCGGCCTACACCTCACCCCACGTCGACCGCAACAAGAAGGGCTTCAGCTTCGGCCGGCCCGACCTGGAGTTGCTGCGCATGTTCTGCAGGTGTGGGGCATGTGGGCCGTTGTGTGCACTGGCAGTGACGCTCAATGCCAGCTATGCATCATATGCATCTACGTGCACCTGCTCCCGCCATGTGCGCACATCCTTGCATGCTGGGTGCATGTTGTTTTGAACAGGTATGGCATGGGAAAGGAAACAAAGTGGATTTGTGGGGCGTGCCACGCATGTTCCCACATGCTGCTGCTTGTGCTCCACGCCACAGGGACCGGTTTGGGTGGGCACCGTCCAAGGTGGATGAGCTGCTGGTGCCCGTGCTGCAGGCGTATGATCAGCGCCAGACACAGCTGCGCATCGACCAGTTCCTGTCATTCAACCAACGCTTTGCCAAGATCAAGTCCAAGCGCCTGCAGGTGCGCTGCTTGTAGCGCATGCATTGGTACATGCATCGCTGATCTAACTTGTGCTGGTTGCTTGAGACTTGCAAGCGGATGCATGTGGCACCAGATGTTACAGCTGAGGTTTACGTGCGGGATTTGCTTGCAGAAAGCGGTGGAGGGCATTGCCGGGCGTGTAGACCCAGACATGGTGGTAGCAGCCAATGCAGCAAACAACACGCCCACCAAGCAAGCTGCCGGTCGCCAGACCAAGGACAAACAGCAGCAAGCTGTACACGCTGAGGACGGAGCTGGTCAAGCTGAAGTGGGCACCAAAGTTCACAGCGAGGGAGGCAGCAGGAAGCGAAAGGGTGCAGGGAATCAGGACCAGAATGGGGATGCTGCCACACAGGCAGGTGGGTTTGGGGCCGTGGAGAATGATGCAGCTGCTGCCACCAAGCAGCCGCCGCGCAAGCGTGGCCGCTCGTCGAAGCGTACAGCTGGTGCAGCAGCAGGAGCAGGTGCAGGAACACAGGTAGCACGAAATGATTAGCTAGGAGGCATGTGGTGCGTGACGGTCAGTTGCATATAGATAAGGAAGCGGAGATGGATCAGCAGCGACTCGCCTGTAGCTGCCCAAACCAACAAACTTGTGTGCTCCTGTCTATTTTGGACCTTGACCACAGTCCTACTGTGGGGATTGCAATACCATACTTCACTTTTGGCAATGCAAGGTACCGCACCCAATGTTTGGATGGGTGACGTGACGCGACACCCTGTTCACAGATGTCAGTAATGCTGAATATGCTGCATATGATACAAACACGAGTTCAAATGCTGGGAGATGCCATGCAATGCCGTTGCACTCAAATGCTGTACCGTGACGCATTATAAGAATTCTACACATGTGGCTACACATGTTGTAGACAGTATGAATCAAGAAGGCACTGTAAAGAGTGATGCACATGTCATGACGTTCCAGCAATTACAGAGCTAGCTAGACAGGGCAAGGGCGTTTCACCCTGAAGCAGTGCAGGTCCACAACACGCAGGAGCTCTGGCAACTTAAAATGCCCACTGAAGGCCGGATCATGTGAAAGTTGGCTACGTAGAAATTGTGCGTGCTGTCTAGCGTGTGTGTGCCGATGGTGAATCATCATCATCATCATTACATGGCTTTGCGCGGTGAAACCCGCGATGCTGCGGATGGTGAATGCCATGGTATCTATGTGTGGTATATCTTGCGCACACCCACTGTCGCCCCTGTGTATACCCAGATATGTGAATACCTGGACCTGCCACCCCAGCTTATCTTGCGTGGTTGTTAGCATCTGCTGAGCATAGGGCTAAGCACATTAAGGTGGCGAGGTCCAATGCACCTACTAGCACACGGCAGGCAGCAAACTTTGTACCCACGATGGCATCCAAGCATGGCATGACAAATTTCAAGAGATGCAAGCTGCTGATCAGCCACACTGCACACTAGATAAAAGCATGGCCTTATTGTTTATGGCTTATGCCACATGCATGCCCCCAAAGCGTGCTGAGGTGGGGACTATTAGGGTATTCTTGACCACACCCACTGCTGAGCAAGTGGCATCGTCACCCAACTACATCATTCTGGATGCTGCTGTCATGCATGTGACCAAACACAAAACCTCAAAGCATCAAATGCACAAGGATGGCATTGTGGAGCAGCTGCCTAGCAGTTTTGAGCGTGTCATGATTGAGTCCCTTACTCGATGGCCACGCAATGCTTTGTTTGTTGATGGAACAGGCAAGCCCATGAGTAACTCAACCTTTTCAAAATGGGTGATCAGGACCACTCAAAGGTTGTTTGGAGGTGAGAAGGCCCCTGGGGTGAGCTTGCTACGCCATGCATTTTGCACTGATTTGGATTACAACAAGCTCACAGGCACAGAGCGAGACAACATTGCTTTGAGAATGGGGCACAGTGGATCCATGCAAGACGCATATCGATTTATTGCCTTGCGCCCCCAACACACCAGTTAGGCTGTGTGCATTTTGGTGCAAAAAATTGGTGACACATGTGGCAGACTGGCTGACTGGTGTGTGCTAATCCAAAGACATGATGCAAGTCCCTACTTTGCAAGATTGCATTGTAGGAGTGGCCTTGTGGGTGGTTTGGTATGCTGTAGGTAATCGGCAAGTGTATCCTGCCAAGGTGGTGCAGGTTGGGAGGTGGGTTGGGGTTGGTCCACGCCAAGGCACACTTTTACCAGGACAATGGATATGCTGAGGAGGTGATGACACTCCGTGAGGAGGGTTTGAAACCAGAGGGGCAAATCAAAGCTGCATCACGGGCACACTTGGACTGGGCGTTCAGGAGCACACCCATTCCTGGCGAGGTTGAATTCCAACAAGCAATTGTGGGCGGCACTCAAGCTGCTGGTGCAGGTCCATCACGCGAAAACAAGCGTCTGCGTTCAACTGCAACTGATTTGCAACACAATGCTTCCTTGGAGCGGCTGCAACAGGACCTGCTTGAGGCAAGGCGTGAGCTTGCAACAGTTGAGACCAGGATTGCAACCATGGATGGTCGCATGGCAGCGTGGGATGCCACTGTGCAGCGCATGCAAGAGTATCAAAAGCAGCATGCAGCCCTTGCGGAGGAGGTGCGGCTGTTAAAGCTGCGCTTGACTGCACCCACAGATTCAGGTGGCAGTGGGGCCACTGACAACAAAGGCATTGATGATGAGATGAGCGGCACCAACTCTGACCCAGTGTGTTGCGTGTGCAGAAAAGTCATTGCATATGATATGCCGCTGCCAAATGTGAGGCGAGCCCTCAAGGGAAACTCCAAGGTGAACCTGCATGACCTCTTCACTGCAACAGGGGCTGTCAAAGCCAAGTCACCGCTCAAGAAGCTTGTGGCATGTGAAAAGTGCATGCCTGTGGGTGCATTGAAAATGGTGGTGTGCACCAGTGGAGGCGCAGGGAATCGCCTGGCATGCGACTGGTGCCGGTGCTCCATGACCACAAACACAACCGATGGCAAGTCCATGTGGTGCGGTGCCAAGGCCCACTCAAACTGCATGTAGAGGCTTGGTGATTGAAAATGAGACCGACCGGCAGGCCAACACGAGCTTCCTAAACAAGGGCATAGCACCAATCAAGGACACCGTGCCCTACGATGAAGTGAAGCTCATCGATGTGAACCTAGAGGTGTGGAATGACGCTGACTATGTGAATGTGGCCACCTCATCCCTTGGAAAGGCATTGGTCATCCTGGAAATTGACGCTACTCACGAGACAGGTGGGTACACACCTGAGTCTGAGCGGCAAAAAAATGATGGCAATCTGGCACGCAGCTCTGAGTTTGACCGTGTGCTGTTTATCCGCATCAACCCATGCGGCCAGTACACAGATGCAGCAGGCAAAACCCACACCACTGACAAGCGGGCACGCTGGCTGGTGGCGCGGGACTGGATAGTCACCTTTCTAAGAGCACCGTATGGCACATGGACATTCCCTGACAAAACACTGGTGTACCTGTTCTACGACGCAAAGTCTAGGCTAATTGACACACGCCCTGATGCATTCCACACCGTAGTGGCATACAGTACCAGAACCCCACATGGAAGATCTGTCAGACTTTGCATGCACTCTCGATCCACACCTGCTTGTGAAAGGCAGCACTCTGGCAAGGGATGCGCTCAAACTAGCTGGCAGAACACACCAGCCCCCGCGCCCGACGGTGTAGTGGGCCGGCCATGCATGGCCATATGGCGTGCGGCCATGAATCCAGGGTGCGTTCGGCTGCGGGATTTTTTATCCCGACATAAGGCTACACGGCGCGCTTCGCAGCAAGCTAGCCCACAGTCACGCATGGGTAAAGTCAAAGCCCCACGCTCCGCGGCCAATGAGCTGTGTGATTCCCCAACCAAGGATCCAGCAGACCATGCTGAGGTCGCCAACAAGCAAGAGAGCGACGACGTTGAGGGAGTCAGCATGAACACTGCTGCACCAAATGTGGATGGGGTTATTCACCGCATGCAAACTGAGAACAAGATGTTGGGAGATGCGCTTGCTGGGATGGAAAACAAGCTGGAGTCCTTTCGTTTGAAGTATGATGAGCTCTAGCACGAGCACACATCCACCATGGCAAACAATGTTCACCTAGCACAGCTTATTCGAGCAGCCGAGGCTTCCTTCTATGAAATTCTTGAGAACCAAATTTGCAAGCCTGAATCCACCATCGATTGGGCGTTGTGTTACGGAAGACTAGTGGCAGCTGTACGGCCAATCTTCATGCACCGGCAGACTTCAACTGAACACCCTGGCAGGCATGACAGCATATTTTCAAACCTCAGATGCAACACAAGAATGCTGCTTGCCAGTCGCATGAAGGGCACGCGCGGAATCAATGAATGCCATATCTGCCCCCCTCAGTTTGCGGGAGGCACAAGATATTGTGGCTGCAGCATGCTGTGCATTCATGGTGTAGCCTCAAGGCTCAGGTGTAACTCTTCATGCATGATTGTTCAACGGCGAAGGTGCCTACTTATGGGGCACAGGCGCCTTTGGAGCTGAAAACAGGCTGTCCCTTGG
>QAXD01000013.1:2337810-2364787 GCA_004335575.1 Haematococcus sp. NG2 | reverse complement strand
TACAGCCGCTGCACCGCGCACGCAACGCGCTGGCCTCCTGACACACCTGTGTGATGCTGCAATCACTCTGGAGGGCAGAGCACTGGGTGCACCTCAAAACCAGCTGCATTTGCATCATATGCTGAGGGGAGCTGAGTGCTTCCTGCATGCAATCCTGAGTGCTACCTGCCACTGATGGACTGCAGTCATGTTTGGCTGTATATGCTGTGCAGCTGGCTGCAGTTCCCACTGATGCTGATGCTGATTGGGATGAATGTTTGTCATGGAGAAGGCACATGCAAGCAAGCTTGTTACATGCGTACACACACAGCAACAGGAATCCACGGCCGATGCCCATCGTCATAGCCCACCCACACCTCGCCGTTCTGCTGCTTCTCCAGTATCAGTGTACTAAGACACCACCGATCCCAGCCTGGGCAGTCCATGTACCTGAACCAAGGCTCATACAATCCATAAGCAGGCACAACATGGGACGGCAGTGATATTATGCCCTCGCGGCCTGCCCGTGTGCGCTGCTCGCTCAGGCCCGCCACAGCCCTGCTGAACTCGTCTTTGCTCTGAGAGTGCACCAGCACCTCCACAAAATGCGTCTGCACATCGGGCGTGTCATAACGACGATATAAAGCGCGAACCGCACCGAATACTGCCAACCCTCTTGGCAGCTCCTCCAGCTCTGCAACTTCGAACACTTGCCAAACGCTCCGGTCCTGCTTAATCAGACTCATTTCAATTAAGTTCCCACTCTCCCTCGCCTCCAGCAGCTCGATCCGTGGACCCAAAAATTGCCTCCACCCTCCCTCTGGGACATGGTACTGGTGCCGCGTGACGCTCTCCACGTGCCTCACCAGCTGCATCTCCGTGGTCAGCGGGCCCGGTGTGCGCCATGCCCGAGGTGGGGCGTCCTCCTCCTCCTCCTCCTCCTCCCCCGGGAACCCATCCTCGGGCATTTGCCACCATTCTACAGCGGGGGCGTCCGGCTGGGTGTCCGGTTGAACGGGCCGTTCAACGGGCACACGTCCCTCACTCCCGTCCGGTTCCTCCTGAGAAGCGTCCGTTCCGGCAGTCGAACCACGTAAGCCAAAGCTGGCTGATATGCCAGCAAAATGTTGAATGCAAATGGCAGCATTGAGTAGTCTGGCCCCCATGCCAGCACCACCGTTCTGATCATGCAGGCATGGGCAGAGCGTGCGTGCCTGGGCCTGCATGGAGAGCTGTGAAGCAGGGCAGCAATGGTGTGCATGCAAGCACACAGGCCAGTGTTGGCAGGCCCAGGTTGCATGGGCTGGCATGCACCTGCCACATGGTGGCCCTGCGTGGCTGCATTGCTGCCATTGTGCACCAAAATGTTACATAGCAGCTCCACTGCAGCGTGTGCAGAGCTGGATGCATGGGGCATGTGGCATGGGGCTGGTCTGTCCACCAAGTGCCATGCATCAGGTACTTCAAGTACCATGCGTTGTTGCGTACACTCAAACCTGCACAAATGGAGAGCTGGCATGCGTCCCACACACACCACACCACTCTCTCAGGGCTTCTTGGCAGGGCACGCCTTTCAGCAGCGTGCCTCACGAGCCTGTTGGCCCCTCGGTGAATGTACCACACACATATATGTACCTGCAACCACAGACACCCTACTACACACTGCCAATTTCAAATCTCCATGGGTCTCCATCAGCAGGCTGCCTGTGTGTGTCTGGCAGTGCTGATCAGTCAGCTTGTTACAGAAAGGAGCAGAGACCAACGCTCCTTCAGCCTGTCAACCAAACTACACTCACAAAGCCGCACCTCTCACTCCTCCACAATGCCCCGCAATTCTGTAAATCTTGGTTGCCTGGCCGTGTTTACCTGCCCTTGCCTCATGTGACTGCTTGCTGAGACAGTGCCGCCGGCGGCTCTAGTGCAGCCATTGGCCGCTGGGATTGCTGTTGTTCAACCTGCAACCACGGAGTCATGCACATGAAGCTTGCGGCATGGCAGCGTGCATGCTGCAGATTGCTCGCTGCAAACGTGGGTGTGTACGTGCGCCTGTGGGCGAGCGTTGCACGATGCCTGTATATATGGACTGGTGAGTGTGTTGATCGCCAGTGCTCCAAACCCAGCCCACCTGAGAAAAAGGAATCAGCTGTACATCTGGATTGGAGGAGGCCGAGCATCGCTTTGGCACAGAGAGTGCAGCCATGGTGCCATGTGCTGCATCAGCATGGCTGCCCGCGCCTCTCGCAGCTCTGCATCTGGCAAGAAGCCTGACAGATCGTCAACGCCGGCGTCTGCGCCCCCTGCAGCCACTGCAGAGCCGATTTGCGCCTTGATGGTAAGGGCTGAGCGGCCTGCAATGCTGTCCGGCAGGCCTTCAAAAGAGGCCATCTTGTTGATGGGCGATGCCGCAAACGCCTCTGCCTGCAAACATAGTACACACACTGTTTTTGTCATGAACCCTGCCCAATAGGGTCTGCATACCCTTGCAAAAACCACACCTGGTTGATGAGTGCAGTCACAGTGGCGATGGCAGCCGGTGTAGCAAACTTGCGCACGTACACTGTGTCCCCTGCGTACACCATGCAGGTCGTCCAATAAGTATACTGGGTTACACTTGTGGTCCTTGGGGTTCAAATCCCCACAGGTCACACAAGCACCTTGGATGGAGCAGTCACCTGAAAGCCACAGGATTGTCCAGCTCTTTACCAGGTCCGTGAGCACGACGACCGGGTGCAGGGTGGACAGCACGTTGGCGAGCAACAGCTGACACAGGGCCCGGTACTGCGTGGCAGCACCACAAGCATGAGCCAACCTGCTGTAAGGCACCACCAGGGCGAGGAGGAGGGGGGAGCCGCCGCTGGCCGCATCGCAAGCAGAACCTTTACAAGCCCTGTGAAGAGACTCCCCCATGGCACCCACCATGTCAGAGGAGCTGATCACCTTCTTGAGCTCAAAGAGCAAGCACAAGCCGGTCTTGGGCAGCATCACTGATGCAGCAGCACCTACGCAACAGGCACGCAGTTTGTGGCACGGCTTCTTGCATGCAGCATGTATGTGAAACTTGCACAGAGAAGCAGTGGCAGACACCGATGCGGTGATGCATCTCACTGCAGCCGCATTTCAAGCAGCACTTCACACAGCTCTCACATGTGATGATGGCGACGTCGGCGTTGCCGGAGATCTTGTTGTACGGCAGCCAGCTGCAACCTGACACTGTCAGCAGATCCCTGCGTGCATTATTACTGGGGTTTAAAGCAAGAGGAGCACTGCAGCGCAGCGGCTTACAGTGCAACTCACTTCTCCTTATTTCCGCACTCCAGCCACGTGAGCTTGCTGGAGCGTTGGCCTGGTGAACGGAACAGTTGCTTGAGGTGTGGCATGTACCTGTGCAAGTCCGGCCGACAGCGTTGGGTGGGCACATTCTAATGATGGACACACGAGGCACGTTTGACACGAACCTGTCAGCCTGGGAGCCCTCGGGGCGGTCATCCCACTGGAAGTCGTTGACGGAGTGTGATGAGCCAGATGATGCACCTTCTGCCTGCGGCGGCTCACCGACTGGCTCACATGGCACCACAGTGATGCCAGCGGCTTCTGTGATGCGCTGCCAGTGGTCTGAGTTGATGGCGCTGATGGAAATGTCCTCGTCCTGCTTGGCGCGCTTGAGGGCGCGGAGCAAAGCTTCTTCAACGTCTGCAAAGTATGTGCCAGAGTGCAGCATGATGTTAATGGGAGGTCAACCCCTTCCAAAACAAAGGTCTGTACATGTAGCCACGCCCCTGCTCCCTGCCCCTTGCAGCCCAGAATAAGCAGCACACCCACACCTGCACTACCGCCGCCCCCGCCACCCGCCACTGCCGCCGCTGCACACAGGGGAAAAAGTACGTTGCTCCACATCAGCCATGTGCCCTTGCACACGCATGTGTGCAGAGCTGAAAGATGCTCGTGCAGGCAGGTGGTGGCCCCAATCAGAAGTTGGTGCAGGTGGGCGGGCGGGGTCATCCGGGTCGTCCCCCCCCCCCACACACACACATGAGAGCAGGGAGGCAGGTGTGTCAGCGCATTGAGTTGCTTGAGTGCAGAGCACATGACTTGGTGTATCAAGCCCAACCAGTATCCACGCAGTTGACAACCCACAGCAGGTACAAATGCACACTGCATGGTGTGATGTGGAGGCTGTACCTTGCTTGACAAGTGCATTGACAGCGCTGATGAGGGTCCCGTCTGTGGTGTTCTTGTCCGCCAGCGCTGCCTTCATGTCTTGATTGCCCATGACCAACACAAGCGCCTCGCCCCGCACTGCATCAGTCAGTGGCAAGGCGTTTAGGCGGTCCCGCCATGGCTCGCCGGCCATCGTTCCTCTGTTGGCATACCCAAGCAGCAGCACAAAAGGTGGTATGTGGCAGTGGCTAAAACAAGTGACCACATAGGGGAAGGCACGAGCAGCCCAAGGTACATGTGGGCCCCAAGGGACCCAGGGCACGGCAAGGAACATGAGCCAGGCACACATGCATGTTGTGACATGGCAGGGCCATGCAGCTCTCATGTGCCAACCCGTAGGGTCCTTTCATGGTGTTGACCATGCCCCTCCATGTGGCAACCGCAGGCATGGGGTATGAAGCACTGGTGCATGCATGCTGTGGCATGGCAGCGCCATGCAACTCTCATGTGCTGACAGGCATATGGGATACCTGAATCCCTGAATGCCTGGCTGCCCGCATGACCATGCTTGTCTGCACCCGGCTTTGGCTCGCGGCTTCCAGAAAGGTTCGCGAATGCACTTCCGGACAACGCTAGGCACTTGGGTCCGCGAAATGCGCATTTCAGCACAAACAGTGCTTTGCCCCTGTTCAGGCAGCTCTCCCATGCTCACCTCAATCCTTGCGTTGGCTATGGCAGCACTCCAGATCACCCACTCGAATCTGTCCCGTCCAGTAGTTCTGCCCTTCAGCTCCAGTCTGCGATTAGTAGAGAGACGATGGAGGTGAGGTGGAGTTGTCCTCATTCCTCATCACGCATCCCCTTGGCACATCAAACTTTTGATTTCAACACCCGCGAACCTACTGCATGCTTCTGTTTGTGATACATAATAGCCCTGGTACCTCTGGCTCGAGGTGGCTGTCATGAATTGTCGGGGTACAATGCGCCTGGGACTTGAGGCACCTGGCAAAATATGTAATGCAGAAGCTCAAGAACATTAGACACTGCCCTGAAAGCTCAGGTGTTGTGAATTATTGAACTAGCCTGGACAGCTGGAAGCGATGCGCCCATGCATGAAGGTGCATTTGATGCACCATGCTGGGCTGTCAGACCCCTGCCCCTCCTTCTAGTGTTTGGACCCAGGGGTGTGACAACAGGCTGAGCGCGGCCAAGGCCGGCTGCTGGCTGCGGGGGATTGGAGCGCTGGGCTGTCAGACCCCTGCCCCTCCTTCTAGTGTTTGGACCCAGGGGTGTGACAGCAGGTTCAGCGCGGCCAAGGCCGGCTGCTGGCTGCGGGGGATTGCAGCGCTGGGCTGTCAGACCCTTGCCCCTCCTTCTAGTGTTTGGACCCAGGGGTGTGACAGTAGACTGAGACAGGGTTAACGGGACCTTCATGTGCCACGAACCTCACACTGCCTCCACAGATGTTTGCCAAGTGCTGTTCCGGGAATGCATGCATCACGGAACATGCCAATGTTGGCTGGTGCAATGGCAAATTAGGCAGCATTGAGTGTTGAGTGCCCCACACACAATGATTGTGATGCAGGCATCGGCAGAGCAAATGCGCGCATGTGTGAATGTGCATTCATGCATGGAGAGCTGTGGATCAGGGCAGCAGTAGTCGCATGCAAGAATGCACTGGTTGTGTGCAAGGTGTTGCTACCTGCATTGGCCGTGCTGCACCGTTGCATGGGCATGCCTGCTTGGTTGCATCACCCGCCAGATGTATAAGTATGTTGCATAGATGCACACAGGCCCAACTGCAGCTTGTGCCAAGCCAGATTCATGAGCACAAGTGGCTTGGGGCACCTCTGTCTCCAACTACCATGCATCATGTACTTGAAGTACCATGCATTCCTACATAAACACCTAAACTTACTCATTTTTGGCGCCGCCACGCATCCCACACATCCCATACCATCATGCCGGGGCTCCGGACAGGGCACACCGGTCAGCACGGTGCTTCATGTGCCACAGTGGGTCCGCAGTGAATGTACCATACATGAACAAGCGTGCACACCTGTGCAGACGGCCAGTTATGCCTGATCAGCAGCAACAGATCCCGATGCCGTCCTAGCCTGTCATTGCTTATGGGCGCAGGCAAGGTCCTTTTGTTGCCTCCGACGTTGTGATCTATTTCCACCCAGGTCACCAAGTGGCATCGGCGGTCTACTGCAAAGAGCTACTTGGGGGATGGATACACACTGGGTACGAGGGGGCTGTCAGGTGATCTACTTCAGCTGGCCCCAGCGCAGGGCAAAGGGCGGCTGTGCCCCTTTGTGCACTTGTGCACCCACGCTCTATGTGTTCTAATATGTGTTCTAGGATGTGTGTTCTAGCATGTGTTCTAGCATATGTGTTCTAGCATATGTGTTCTAGCATGTGTGTTCTAATTGGAAGCAAGGCATATGGCACTGGGTGCATACTGAAGAACTTCATCATGTGCATGATGCTGGTCAATATCCGTTGACACAGATGCTTTACAAGTTCAACACAATCCGCCACACACGCGTGACCAGACCAGCAGCCAAGGCAGCTAGCCATGCCCTCAACAGACACGGCATGGCACGGCTTGTCTGTCCACAACTGTCAACAATTACGTAAACAGTGTGTGCAAGAAAGCGCCATCTCCCACCAGCATGCTGTTCAGCTCCTGTGGTGAACATACAGATGCTGACGGATTGTGGATGGTGTACATCCCCACTCATCTCCCTCTCGCGCCTGTAACTGCTCACTTATGCCCCTTGCCCTTCTTCTTGTGGCGGCGCCCACTGCCAGCTTGACCTGAGCCAGTGCCAGGCCCAGCATGACCTTGCACCCCTGGGCCAGTGTTACCACTCCCCAGCTGACCGGCAGTGGTGGGGCCCGCTGCGCCAGCCTCCCCTGTCACGTGGTGCACGTGAGCAGCACCAGCCGCTGTGCGCGCTGAGCCCCCACTGCCGCCTGCCTCATGCGCCTGGCCACTGCCACCAGCATCCACCGGCCCGCGCCCCCCTCCGCTATGCCGCGCAGCCGGTGAGGCAGCGGACGGAGGCGCCGGGGCAGCCGTACGCTGCTCTGCGGGGGCCAGGGTCGGCCTCGTACTGGTCACCATGGAGGGGGAGGGTGCCAGCAAGCCGTCACCCAGTGGGCGGTTGTCCAGAGCCGTGTGAGCGGTGCTGCTCACGTGCCGGGCCGCAGCAGCCTGGGCCTCCTCTTGGTCAGGGCCGCCGGGAGCCACCATGACCCCTGCCGCAGCTGGTGGTGGTGGTGGTGCTGCGCGGCCTGAAGCTCCACTAGCAGCAGCCCCATCACCCAAAGGGCTGCGCAGGGTGCTGCCGGGTGCTGTGTGCTGTGTGGGAGACACGGGATAGCGCACAGCGCCTGCGACCAGGTGTGGAGATGTGAGCTTGTTCGGGGGTGCGCGCACAATGCTGCTGTGGGCTGAGGAGGGTTGGGATGCAGGCGGGGAGGCTCCAGTGGCGGGTGTCCCCACCGGTGTGTCTGTGCCCGTGAGGGGAGAGGCCATGTGGCTGACAGCAGCGGACGCACGCATGGAGCGCGCGAGCGTGAGATCAGATATGCCGGTCTTCTGTGTGCGCACCGGCAGCAGGGGACTTGTTATATGTTTGTGTGTGCTCAGGCTCTCATCTTGCTTATTTGACTGGAAGCCTGGACAGACTGGCTTTTAGTGCTTTCCTTGGGGTCATCCAGACAACTAGTGGCTGTGAAGTGCTTCAGTTTCTTGAGACCTGGGCAGCTCCACTGTCGGTAACATTTCAAGTACAGGTGCTCTGGGGCTGCAGGTCCACAACAAGTGCATACAATACTGGCATGTTGTGATCTTGCAGTCCTTATCCATGTTTCTTACCGCAGCAATGCGGCGGGACAGGTCAGCCAACTGGTCCTTCGACGCTGGCCCTCCCAGTGTCAGCACCTGGGCATAGGCAGGGCACCGCACACAGCACATCACTACGCCGCCGTTACACAACATTGCATCCAACCATGACCGCCCACCATGAGTTCATGGGAAACATATAGCAGCCAACAGACCGGCTACAGCTGCTCACCCCCAGCGCAATCAGAGGGGCATGCACACATCAGGTGGATGAACGCGCCTGGGCAGGGGAGCCAGGTGCAGCAGTGGCAGCACCGGCATGGGCACCCAGCTGCCCTTCCAGCTGGCGGGCAGCCACACTCATGTGTGTTGCTGACCCTGGGGTGCCCCTGCTCATCATTGCGGCATCTCCAGGTGTGGCTGAACCCATGCTGCTGAGCGGGTGAGACACAAAGTGCGTGGCAGCCCCTGCGTTGTGTGCTGCGCCCGTGCTCCCACGTGCGTGCGCCTGGGCAGGTGCGGTGCGGCCTGAGCTGTAGTCTGCGCCACTGCCACCCCCTGCAGTGCGTGGCTGCAGCCCCGTTGGGCGGCTCAGCCGCTCCTGGCCTGGGTGCTCCTGGCCCACAGGGGGCAGGGACAGGAATGGGGAACCTGGGGAGGCGATGCCTGCGGTGACGGGTGCCCACACCCCGGGGATGTTTGGTGCAGGGGTGGTAGGTGAGGGCTTTCCGCCTGCTGGATCGCACAACAGACCAGCTTTGTCAGTCTCGGGGGAGCCCCATACAGACCGCATGTGGCCACATGTCAGGCTGTGGTCGGGGGTTGCGGTTGGGGCAGCAGGGCTGCCACGTGCACCTGAGGCCACGTCTGCCTGCTGCGCATGACCATAGGGCACAGCCTGCCACACAGCACTGGCTGCAGCTGGCAGCTCACTGGTTGGAAGGTGTGAGCCTGTGTGACCTCCCTCCCCAACCATGATTCCCTGATCTTCCACGCTGCCGCCCTCCCCCTGCTCCCCCTGCTCCATGCGCCCTGCGCCACTCCCATGCCGCGGTGCGTCAGCCACACCTGGCCCTGCATCCTGCTCCCGTCCACGCCCTGCACTGCCGCCCGTGGCCTTCAGCCCTGCTGCAGGCATGCCGGGTTTGCCTGCAGCTGCCGCCTGTCTGGCTGCTGCTGAGGTGTGTGAGGGTGTCACATCAGCCAAATCCTCACCATGCCCTGTACCGGCATGTGCGCCGCGAGTGTGCGGCATATCAGGTGGTGCGGCAGCTGGCGCGCGCAGGGCAGTTTGTGGGGACGCCAGCTGCGACATCACCAGTGTCTGGGCCGCGGTGAGGGAGCTGATGGGGTGGGTGAGGCCCGTGATGGCGCACGATGCCGACCACAGCTCTCGTGCCAGAGCGCGGTCATAGCTCTGGGGGTTGGAGGGAACAAGTTGCACGCGTGCGCACAGCCTGCACCCGCGGTGAAAATGTCATCAAGCACAATGTGAGCAGATGCTGAGACCATGCTCAGCACACAGCATCTACCGTGTGCTGGTGGATGTGTGTGATGGTACCACGGCAGTACCATGTCAAGAGTCTACCAGGCCTGCAAAGCCCGCACACAACCGCCAAACAAAATGCACACAAGGGCACAAGCATGGGTCACACGCTCAAGAGTCCCAGCCATGGGAGCACACTAGCACGCCTGCTTTGCGCATGTACATAGAACAAACACGCAGTCCCGCCCACCTGCCATTGGACCAGTGGCGCAGCGGGTAGTCCGACAGGCTGTGGATGAGCGCCATGAAGGACCAGGACAAGAACCAGGGCGTGCCCGCCCACGAGCTCCATGCACCGTCCAGGTGTGTGAGCAGTGGGGAGGCAAAGAGGCCGCGCGCGTAGAAGCGAAGGTCCTCAGCCGGCTCCAGGCCTGGGGGGGGGGGATGATGTCCACGGGGGGTTGTTGAGGTGGCAGTATACCTTAACTTGGGTCAAGAGCTGGGAGCAGCTCACACATTACAGGTCTGGCTTTGTAGTTCGGGGTCTCAGCCCGTGGCCCGCGTGTACTTGGACTGATTCCATGCACACATCGCTCCACCACACACACCTGGTGTACACTCCGCGTCCCATGGGACTGTTGCCGCATGCACCACTGTATTCACACCATCAGAGACGGGCGCGTAAAACTGGTCGATGACCTGTGCCACACAAGGCCATCATGCAGCAGGTCTGGTCGGTCGATGACAGCGGTTGGTTGTCTAGTGCTGATTCGCGGTTGCCATGCCGACCAAAGTGAGCTGATGACACACATGCTGCAGCGGTGGAGGCTGCATGTGACAGCTCCAGCAGCACATCACCTGCTTGATGGGGGGCATTGAGAACACGGTGTTGGTCCAGATGGCTGTGTTGACACCGCCAGGGTCGACCGCGCATACCCGTACGCCCTGATCCCCAAACAGCCGCTGCAGCTCGTACGCATGGAATACCTGCACATGGAGTTGTACTCGGCTTCAGGCACCCAGCATGCATGAGCATGAAACATCCCGATGTCCAGGGCATGTCGTCCAGCATCCATGCATGCCACGTGAGTGGCATGTCATGCACATGACGAGATACCCATGGCAGCTGCCTGAGCATAACCTGGGCTCCTGACCTGCGCAAGCTTTGTGTGCTTGTACCAGCTGTGCCACCAGGAGGTGAGGAACTTGGAGGGGCGCGGCAGGACGCATGTGCGTGATGTGAAGCTCGACACATTTACGACCCTGTGTGTTGGGGCAGGTGGTCAGAGCAGGTCTGGTTGGGGCAGGAACTGCATGCCACACCGCGGTAACCTTACAGCGCATGCTGCAGCACCATGTGGAAGCTGTGAAACCGCATATCATTCACAAGTTGAATGGAGAAGGCACAGTCAGCGCAATACGGGCAGGTGCACGACCTGGCTGTCATGCCCGATCTTGCTGCAACCTGTTGGGTGCTTCAGCCCAGGACAGCCAGGCAGCAGGCAGGGTTCACCGGCATCAACCGAGCGTGCCAGCAGCCAGGCAAGGCAGGATGAGCAAGGACCCACCGCGCCTTGTCGCGCACCAGCACGTGCTCAAGTGCGCGCACCAGCACCCAGGCCTGCGCATGCATTAGGTCCATGTGCATCACGTGTTACCACACTCATCTGTGCGCTGCAGCACACCGCGAGCCCCACATGTCGCCATGCAAGTGCCATTGCTCCATCACAGGCTGTTCAGTGCACGTGCCTCACCCCCAAGTAGTTGGCCTGCGCCAGCGGGGCCACTCCCTGCGGTGTGTTGCCACGGGGCAGGCGCGGTGCACCTGCAGGTCACAACCACAGCACAGGTGCGCATGGGCCACCTGGCCCCTTGCACGCTCACCTGCATGCCGCAAAGCACGCTGCCATGACATGCAGAGAGGCCATGCCAGAGCGCACCTGCGCAGTTGAGCAGGCAAGTGATGTGGCCACCCCATGCCTCGAATGCGGCTGCAAACTTCAACACGGACGTGTTGTCCTGGAAGTTGCACAGTGGGAGGGGGTGGGGCGGGACGATGAGGTCGGCATCTGGCGCCCTGCATGCGCATCAGGGTGTAGCCAAGTATGTCATCAAGTTGCCAGCAGTTCATGCCTGATCAGCGGGCAGGGTGCCATTGCGGTGCTGCTCTCAACGCGGGCCTGCACGTGGGTCTAAGGGTCTTTATGTCTTCTGGCAGCACCTATGGCTGGGCATGGCCATTCCAGCTGACAGGTGCCGGTGAGGGCCATCATGCATGATGTCATCATCAAGCCCCTGATGCAGTTGGAACTGCCCCCCTGCACTGCTCTGTCCCCTCCTGCTGCTGCCAATGATTGTGCGCGCACCGCTGCTTGATCCATGACGCTGTGGCTTGCGCCTTGCGCTCGTTGCGCACACAAAACACGACGCGTGCACCAGCAGCCGCCAGCACGGCTGCAGCCTCCTGCCCCAGCCCACTTGTGGCTCCTGTCACCAGGAATGTCTGCCCCCTCAAACTGTCCCTAGGGGGCAGGTGGGGGTTGAGTGCAGGTTCATGCCGTTGTGGCGTGCCCATTTGTTTATGCGGCAATGTGTGCTGTACTGCTGTTTGAACAAGTTGTTTTAAGCACTGAATCTCTGCATTACAACAGAGACTGAATCTGAATGACCATGCTTGAGGTGTGATCTGTCCAAGAAACTTGGACCATACCACGCACACCGTGCACGCACAGTCGCACACCCACTTCCATGCTGTATGGTATCCCGCTCTAGATCATTGAAAGCCCATACCCTCCACGATTATACCATATACCCCCAGCTGTCATGCAGGCTTACAGCGCTAGCAGCTTGGTCCTCACGACTGCCACAGTATGAGCGTCTTCTCGCTTGGCACATCGACCTCTTGCAACTTGCTGCTAAATTGCGTGGCCCACGGCAGTGGCACCTTGCAGTACCCCTGCTCGCTATCCCAGCCATGGAAACCTATCATCACACTCCGTGGTTGAGTTCAGCAATTGTTTCGCCTCTCAGCACTCCTTCTGCCCACCGCGTTGCATATGCTTTGTGTGCTCTTCCACCTCACTACCTGCCTGCTGAAGGTCCGTTGCCACCTATCCCAACAGTCACTCATCCGCACGCCACGTGTACTGGCAGTCCTGACACGTGTACTTTTGCACCTGCACCCGCTCCTGCGCGTACGTTCCACCACTCAGCACGGTGTGCACGGTGGCCTTGCTGCTGCCACACTGCCTGCACTTGACGTTGGCCACAAACGTGCCACCACCCACACTCACGCCCACCGCGCGCTCCCACGCCTCCTCCGCCGCGCGCCGCCGAGCAGCTGCCTCCAGCTGTGGAGCAGCCGGTCACGTGTGAGCAACAGCATGTTTGTCGTGGGGATGCAACTTGGGTGCCAAGCATGACTGCGTGCAGCACAGCGCCAACAGGTTCAGTTGATATAGGTGGAATGCATACTGAAGATTTGCGCACCTGCTGCTTGACGGTGGCTGGGGCCAAGCGTGCAGGCTCCATGGTGGCCACCTCCATGGCAGACACTTCACCGCCCAGCAGCTGCAGGCTCACCCCATCCACCAGCTTCAGGGCTGGCAGCAGGGTGCGCAGCCGGGCTGTGTACGCCTGTCGGCCTGCCGTAGCGCCTGCCGCTCCTGCCGGTGGTACTGCCCAGTACCTGCGGTACACCTCGGCCTCTATGTCTGACGCCAGTGCTGCCAGCTGTTCTTCGGTGACCGGCGGCTGCTTCTGGGGCGACGGTGGTACTGGCCCTCCAGCACTGGTTTGCTGGTCTCCTGCAAGCAAGCGGATATGATCTCTCAGGGCCTCCACCAGCATGCTGCGCGCCTTGGAACGCACCTGCTCCTCCTTGCCTCCACTGCTCCCACTGCCCCCGCCAGCCCCGCTCTTCGTGTCAGGAGCTCCCGCCGCTGTCCCTGATACAGCTCCCTTGTCTGCCCTGCCTGGCCCTTTGCCCAGCTTGGCTGCAGCAGCAGCTGCTGCCTCCGCCGCTTGCTGCTGCTGCTGAGCGGCCACCTGGGACCGCCACTGTGCCACCACCTGAGCTGCCAGGCTAGCCACAAGTGGGTTGGGGTGCTTTTTCAGCTTGGATAGCTCCCTTCCTGCCTGTGTGTCGGCCAGCAAAGCGGCATCCACGGGCCACAGCAGCAGGCGGCGCAGCAGCGACAGTGCGGTGTAGGCATCACCCTGAGGACCGCCTGTGCTGGACGGGTCTGATGTAACGCCGCTGGAGCCTGCGCTGCCGCCGACACCATCACCACCACTGCTCGGCCCACCACAGCGGTCAGCAGAGCCATCACCTCTTGGCCTGCCCTCTCCTGATGCTGTGCCGGCGGCCTCCCGCAGCCGCACGCACATGTCAGAGAGGCACGCAGCTAATTCTCGCCGTGCGGCCGCACCCCGTGTGGCAGCTGCGGCCGCTGACGCTACGCCCCAGCCTGGTGTGGAGGAGCGTGTGCCATCAGCTTGAGCTGCGGCAGCACTGAGGGCACTTGTGCTGGAGGCCTTGTGCGGCAAGGAAGACCCCGCCATCCGCTCCGGTTGCAATGATGCGGCAATGACCTCGGCCAGCGACCGTCCCGCCTTGGCCTTGCGGTACGCGCTCCAACCCTTGCGCCCTGCGCTGCTGGCACTGCCGGCTTTGGTGGCATGCAGCCCAAGTCGCGTGGGCAGGGGCCGACTGGCCAGCGGCTTGGCCCTGCCAGGTGGGATGAAGATGGCGCCGCTGAAGGACTCCTGCAGCTCACAGGCCACCTGCACACCTGCCAAGCTGCCGTCCTCGTCCAGCACCATGGAGCCCCCAAAACCCCGTACAGCCCCACCCTCAGCTCCTCCCTCGTCATCGGAGCCAGCTGCTGCTGGCACAGCCTTGCTGCTCCCACCCTGCTGCTGTGCATGCTTCTGGATGCGCGCTAGCTCCTGCTGCAGGCACAGCGCAAAGGCAAGTGGCAGCTCCACCTTCTCCCGGCCCAGTGCCTGCGCGCATACACGCCATGTGCGTGAACGCCAACATGCTGGTGATTCAAGTTGCTGCCCAGCTGGGTACGGTGAGTCGGTTTGCAGGTGTGCGTAAGCAGCACAGAACTCAGACCGCAGCTGCAGTGCTACTGCGCTACACCGTGGTGGTTTGTCGATGGTCGGAGCTCATGGGTACCCACCTGTGCTGCGGACACATAGGCCGCAAGGTCGGCCTCTGCTGCACCACGTGGAGCAGGTGCCATGCGAGCCAGCAGCCGCGCTGCAGCCCGCGCACTCAGCGCATGCAGGCCTCCGTCAGTGCCCGCAGTGGCACCGGGGGCCTGGCTGGTGCTGGCAGCTGCACTGGCAGCAACAGCAGCCGCCAGCGGTGCTAGCGCCTCCAGAAGCCGGTCGACTGAACGGTCCATTGTCAGCTCCAGCCGCATGCGGCGTGATCCATGACCTGCGTGGCAGGTGTTTGGGGGGAGGCATGTCGTGTGTTGAACGTGCATGAGACTGGCTCCGTTGGCTTCATGAGGGCATAGTGCTTGATTTCCACTTGGGCTCTGTGCCAAGGCTCATTCAGATATGTGACCAGCACAGCAGCACCGTGGCTTGCAGCAGCAGCAGCAGCAGCTGCGCACCTGTGCACAGCGTTGTTGGGCCCCAGAACTGCTCAAATGCTCCGCGCAGCTCGCTGGCAGTGTTGGCAAAGTCATACACACGCACCAGCTGCGCGGCCTTGTGCAGCCAAGGTGCTGGCCTGCACGTGCCGGTTGAGCATGCAGCATATGGTTCTTGATACGTACAGTGTGCCAAAATGAATGGATCAGTGAGAAACAGCAATGCATGGTGCACACGCCGCACTGCGCTCACATGCCACACGCAACACAGTACTCAGCCTACAAGTTGCAACACTTATCATAAATGTGGAAGTGTCACAACAAGTCACTGGCCCCAAACCCTTGCACACCTGTTAAGCCGGCCCAACACCTGTACTGCACGTGCCGCTGCAGCCAGTGGGCGGTCAATGAACAGTACACCTAGCCGCGGGTCGTCGTACCCTGTCTCAAACTTGTTGCAGCACTGCATGCACCATCATGGGCAGAGTAGCCGGCAAAGAAGCGCATAGCAGTGCAAAACAGAGGAAGATACACTTGAACAGCAGTGTGCGCAGGAGCGCAGTGAGCACAGAAGCACAGAAGCAGGTTTTGGATGTCACAGCAGCGTGCAAAGTATGCACACAGCAGCAGGTGCGCACCACCAGAAAGCGGGCAGCGCGATGGTCGCTGCGAGCGCCACCGTTGAGCTCAGGTTCGCTGACTTGTACCACACGAGTGCCTGTGCCTGCTGCTGCTCCTGCGCCTTGCCCTGGCCCAAGGCCACCAGCTGCTTCTTCAGCTGCTGTGGGCGCATGTGATGGACTGACATCCCTGTCACCGGCAGCTGCCTTCATGCGCTTAAGGCGCAGGAGAGGTAGCCCCTCCTCGTCCTCATCTTCTGATGCTGCTTCCTCTGCAGCTGCAGTCCCAGCCTCCTCATCCTCTTCTTCTTCACTTCCCAAGCTTTCGCTCCCACCGCTGCTCTCCTCCTCATCCTCACTGCCAGTGTACAGCTCCTCCTCACTCCCTGCCTCGCTTCCACTCTCACTGCTCTCAATACTATGATCATCGTCATCACTCCCACTCCCGCTGCCGCTGGTGGGCATGGGCTCCCGGTCCTCCTCATCACCATCACCAACAAGCTCCTCATCCTGCGCACCACGTCTGCTGCCATCCTGCTCGCTGTCTCTGAACCGGCTGCCCACACTGGCACTGCGACGCAAGCTGCCAGATGCCTGCCTGCCCGCCTGTGGTCCAGCCAGCAGGGCGGTCCATTCGGATCCATCTGTGGCCCCACTGCTGGCCTGTGGCTCTGACTGCGGCTGCTCAGGCTGGTCAGCGGCCAAGCTGCTACGTGACCCGCGGCTACGCATCCGCTTCACGCCCTGATGCCTCCTGTGTGACATGCCATCGTTAGTGTTCCTTGCCGTTACTGCGTCAGTTCCCGGGTCCGCAGCACCTGATGCTGGTGCAGGGGCGCCTGTCTTTGGCTCAGCAGGCTGTGCTGCATCAGCGTCCAGGTGGGCAAGAGCCGCATCCCATGCACTGGACGTGCGCATCTGCTTGACAGATGAGCGCTTCTGCCCCACACGAACACATGTTCCCTGCCGCCGCTGCATGCCCCTGTGAGCACTCTGAGCCTTCCCCTCCTCCTCTTCCTGCCGCTGCTGCTTCTCACTCCCCTCTGTGCCATCGCTCCCGTCCCCCGGCTCATCCTCATCACTGCTTTGCCCATCGGTGCCCTCCTTGTCCTCACGGCTCTGGCTGGGCCCACCCTTGCGCCCCTGCCCCTGCCTGTGCCTGCCTGCGGCTGGCTGTGGGCCTGCTGCATGCTGGCCAGCCTCCTTGCTCTGGTTCAGCAGGGCATCCATGTGATCCAACTCCTGCTCACTCACACCCACCGTCCCACTGTATGCACCATACACAGCCGACCGGATGTCATGCCCTTGGCAGGAGCTGCGTGGGGCGCAAGCTGCAGCTGGCTGCGGTGCTGCATCGTGCGCCCCTGAAGCTCGAGCAACAACTGCTTCAGCTGCCTCAGCTGCGCGGCTGCACAACTGCCCCCACTTGGTGCTGCGGGCTAGCGCCGCACGCAGCTCATGAGTGAACCACACGACATGGCGGCGCGAACGTGCCACGACCTGTGGTGCAACCAAAGAAGTGAATACAGCCAAGCTGTCAGGCGCAATGCAGTAAGTTCACATGTGGCGTCGCAATTTCATCCCGTTCTCCATGCTCGCAGCCACAAACCGACGGCAACACCTTAGAAAAAGGGGTTCAGCCCCGGGTACTTATATTGAAAGTATGAAACACAACTGGACATGGGAACACACCATGGCGCACATGTCATGGAAGCCGGCAGCAATTGCTGCCTCCCATGATGTCAGGAACTGGTCCGCAATGTATGCTGCCTGCGCAACAGCAAAAGGATGAGATTATCCAGGTGCCTCATCAGCTGCCCACCACACTGCCTGGATGTGCGTGGATGCATATGACAGCATGCTGTGCCCTGATAGCGAGCAATTTCAGGTGCGTTGTAAACTGCCTGACCTTGCGCCGCACCACCGCACGGCTGTCATGCGCTGCTTCCAGCATCTTGGCATCAACACCTGACTCGTCCTCATCCGCATTCAATCCTGGCGCTCCTGCTGCTGCTGGCGCATCCCCCCTCGCAGGTGCTGCCTTGCTCTTGCCCTGGCCTTGTAGAGAGGGGGTGAGCAGTGTGAGGTGCGGTGTGACTGCTGTGTAGTTCATCAGTACATCCACCACGTGGCCATCCGCTACTGCCTGCTGCATGGTGTACGTGTGGAATGGTGCGTACTGCACTGCCATCTCCAGCTTGGGTGCTTCTGCAGGCCCCTCCTCACCATTCACCATCATCCCCTCTTCACTGCCGTCGCCCCTTGCCAGTTGCTGGGGCACGTGCTGAGCCTGTTGCTCAGTGCCTGCCGCAGGAGCGGCTGCAACCACCTCTCCAAGGGCATCACACATCACGCGCGTGGCCACCCCAAACAGTTGTAATGCGCGGTGTGACGGAGTGGCTGTGAACCCAAAATACGTCACTGATCGTGGCTGGCGCTGGTGCTGCTGCATGGCCTGGTCGTGCTTGCTCTGCCTCCCTTTTGGCTTGCGGCCTTTTTGGGCATTGCTGCCTTGACCTAAAGAAGACCCCACTGCAGGTGGTGTGTCGTCCACCTCGACCCCGGCGGCCGCTGCAGCAAGCAGCCTGTGTGTGAGCTCCGTGGTAGAATGGCCGTGACTGCGGTGCGCCTGCGCAACAGTGGTTCACACGGGTGGGGTGTCTGCGGCACCCGTCAAAACCACCTGGCTACATGTTCCCACATGGTATGTAACTCCCAATGTTACAGGTACAAGGTGTCCCAGTGCCATGATGCAGTAACAGCAGCAAGGTCCGGGCCCGCACACCAGCACCCCCATGCGGCGCGCACCTCATCAGCAATCACAGCAACCCTGTGCTTGCCACCTGTGCTTGCACTGCCTCCACACCCGGCCTGTGCAGTGCAGCTGGCCCCCGCACTTCTGCTGGCCTTGGCCCGCCACACAGTCGCCAGCTTCTGCAGCGTGGTCAACACCACCTGTGCAAGCAGCCATGGCCACAGCGACATGGAAAGGACAGGCAAACACGCCCAGAGAAGAGGCCCTTGCATCCTGCATGTGGGGATCAGCCAGCACCAGGCCACACCAGGCCTACGTGCACCCTGACATCAAGCAAGCTCAGCACACACCTTGGGCCGCCCCGGTGAGCCTGGGGGTGCTGACAGGTATGACGACAGCTCCGATGCTGTGCCTGCACGGCACACCTCGCCCTCACCATACCCATTGCCTGCGCAGGCATGGTGGTGGTGGTGTGAGCGGGTGTGGACACCATGTGGGCCTTGAGCATCTGGTAAGCCTGGACACGAACTGCAGCGCAGTTGCATATGTTGATACGGTATGCAGCACTTTGTGGCCTGCTAAGCCATGGGACCAAGCCAAACCCCAGCTCAGGTGAGCTGCATGCGCCACAGCCGGTGGCGCACCGGCAAGGAAGGAAGTGACTGTGTCAGAGAGCTGCCTGTCCAGCTGCAGCCGGTCCGTCACAACCAGCACAAGTGAGAACACACGGCCCTGCACACAGTAGAGGGCACATAGAGTTACACCATGACATGGAACTGCCTCCATTGATCATGCTCAACCAGATGCATATCCAGGGGCATGAGGAGTGAATGGTGCTGTGCAGCTGCTACACAGGAAGCTGTTTGCTGTGATCCCCACCTCACCTGTTCATCCTCCCATCCCACCAGCTGGTGTGCCAGCAGCGCGATTGTTGCGCTCTTGCCAGAGCCAGTGGCATGTTGCAGCAGGTAATTGGTTGCTGTGGTGGCATGGCAATCGGTGCGCAAAGCTAGCAGCAGGCGCGCCACTGCATCCACCTGCCCCCACATCATGAATGCGTTGTTAGACCACGTTAATGCTTGATAGGTATATGAATCCAGATGTGTACGTGGGCCACTGGCAACCACTGCAGCATCTTTTGCGGTCTTATGCCCATGCCATCACGCCATGCCGTGCATGTCGCAGATTTGCATGGCATGTAAGGTTTGGCATTTGGACCACTCGTTTGTCCCACCTGATGTGGACGCGGATTCTTGCCCGTGCCTTTGACGAATGTTTCCTGGCAGCGCACAACGAGCTGCCCCAAGAGCTCCGACGCACTCGCATCCTTCATATGCGAAGGCGCAGCACCTGCAGCCTTCAACCTTATTGATCGATTATATGGTACGCATTGATATACCATTACGAATGCGTCGTGTTTGACCTAGTACAGTCCGCTACGCTGTTCACAGGTGTCAACACGATATTGATTACATAATAAAACCCACCGGAATTTGCTGCTCCGTCATCTTCAGGTGTAGTGCCGTCTGTAGTGCTGTCGCAAAGCGGCCAATCCAAGAGGGCGTGCGAAGCATGTCGCCTGCCCCTTCCGGTGCATGCTGGCTAACGACGCGGCTGGCAGCGCTTGCAGAACCATGTTACATGGGCTGTTGCAGGTACTACACAGGTGGCTGCGCCCTACGTCCCCGCACTACGAGCAAGAGGAGAGGAGACAGGGGTGTGGCTTATTTACGCCTAGTGGCGGCAGCAGCAGGTGCGTCGGGTCAACAGCAGCACAGCGTCACTGTGACGCTGCACCATCAGCGCCTTGTCAAAGCACGCGCCCTGACCCTTCTAGAACGCCCCCACAGCCCCCCAGCGCGCAATCAACACAACAACAAGAGTTGCCGCCTGGGCACACTGTGAGCCACAGGCAACAGGGAGACAAGCGGCCCCGAGCTGTCACAACAGGGTGCTCAGCTGTCAGGGGGCTCAGCACCAACAGCACCATCCCATCATGCAGCACCACTGGACACAGGAACAACCCCACACCATCTGCAGCCCCCAGCAGCTGCTCACAGCACCCTGTCACTGCAACGCCAGCATATGACAGCTGTGTCACAGGCAGTGTCCGCCCCACCACCACGTCTAGTACTGTGCCCCAGACCTCGTCGTTCTCAATCAGCCCCTACAGCTCCACAGACATGAGCACCTCGTTGTTTGATCTGCCTGGACCCGCATCGGTGCGGCTGCTGCAGCTACTGGTGCACCGGGACGTGGCAGCTCTGCGCAGGGTGTGCAAGCGCGGCCGTGCACTGTGCGATGGACTGGTCGAGGGCATCCTGGTGGCCGATGATTCCCAGGTGCCTGCACTGGTGGCATCTGGCTTCTTGCGCCGGCTGCCATGCCTCAAGACCATTGTGTGAGTGTTGACAAGCCTGTGCTGGGGCGGCCCATGCTGCTGTGCATGATTCAAAACTGCACTGCACCCACACCGGTGTTCACCACCATATAGAACACTTCGTTGTACATGGCGGTGGCTGCACCATACAGCACATGGACTTAATCACGCATGACATGGCACCTTACTCCAGCATTCACCAGCTGTCCCCTTGCCATGCATTCTCTAACCTGACCGGTCCTGTTGATGCATGCGCCGTCCTGCCGGTGGTTTGCATTTGACATTCTTGTGCCCAATTCTGCCACGCCACCACCAGGTACCATGCTGGGCCACACAACGCGCACCACCTACCTGCGCTGCTGGCGGGCTGCCACGCGGCAGGGGTGACGCTGCGCCACTTCTTGCTGGAAACAGTGCTGACCCACCGGTCGCTGCTGTCCCCCATGAGCCCTGCGCCCTACATCCAGCCTAGCCCCGACCACCATCCCTTTGTAGGACCTGGCGAGTGGGAGGCAGCACCACCACAGTCGTTGCCACCCCTGCTGCCTGTGCTGCCACCAACGCCACATGTGTCAGCGCTGCCACCAGCCCCAGCGCCTGCGACCCTGCCTGTTCCAGTGCAGTGCACAGATGCAGCGCCATCGATGATCAATGCCGCTCCGGCCGCGACTGCTGTGCTGGCAAGTAGCAACAGCACCAGTAACAGCAGCAGCATCACAGTGGGTAGCGTAGACAGTGCTTCTTCCACACCCCTTGCTGCAGGTGCAACTCAGCACTGCAGTGCTGCGGCAACAGGCTCCGGCCCGTCAAGTCTGTTGGAGCAGGGCTCATGGGAGTCCATGGTGACAGCTGACAGCTGGCTGGCGAGCACACAGCACACAGGGCCCTTCCTCACAGGGTCACATGCATCTGATGACGCGTGTGGCCACACGAGCACCGCGGCAGGTTGGGGATCTCAAGAGGTGGGCCCTGAGCACTTCCCCCTCAGCTTGTCAGCTTGTGGCCCTGAGCTGGTGCATGAAGCCATAGACAACACAGCAGGTGGGACGGAGATTGCTCCTCCTGCCTCCACGCACAGTGCTGATGTTGCTGGCATGTCCTGCACTGCTCGTATGATGATTGCTGGACCAACGGCAGTCTTGCAGCACCCCAGCCTGGTGCAAGGCTCCGGGACGTCTTGGTCCACATCAGGGCACAGCACCTCAGCACAGCCGGCAGCACCTCCACCACCGCCACCAGTGCTACCTCCTGCGCCTCAGCTCCCACACAGCTTGCACCAACCGACAACGGTGCACCCTACCCCAGATGCTCTCCCACCGGCCTCTGCGGTACCAGGCGCTGATGCAGCAGCAGGAATGGAGGTGCAGGTTGGGGAGGAAGAGGCGGAGGGCACATGGCCAGATGAGGTGCATGTGTCCGCAGAGACGCTCATGACATTGATCACCTCCTACCCCTGGCACTGCCTCACATTCCCCATGTACACACGTGGGCTGCACCTGCGGGGTGTGCAGGTGAGGCCGTGAGTCATGCAGTGAGTGTAGTGGCAGACATCAACGCCATGGGCCACCTGGTGGAGTACAGCTGCTGATGTTGGCTGCTATGTTGACAAGCAGCCAACATCAAGTCACTTGAATTTGATGTGAGGGAGCGCCTGCCTGCCGTGCATCCAGCCTGTTGGAAACAACGCTGCCTTGCAGTGGGTTGTGCTTGTGGCGTTGACGGTGCTGCCTGCCTGCTTTGTGCTTAGACCGCTTATAGTACTTGTGTTGTTCTGTCGTGATGTGGCCACAGGATGCGTCTGAAGCGGCCAAGATATGTGATGGTCTGGCAGCTGCGCTGCCCACGTCGCTGCGCTTGCTGCACATCACGACTGCATGCCATCTGCAGGACTACACAACACTTGCACGGTATGCATATGCAACGACGCACATATGCAAGGAACTGCATGTCGCACCTTGCTCGCTTGGTGCAGCAGGATTTCCACATGCACTGTCAAGGTGGCGGTGTAGTTGCTACGTCCATACATGAAGCTTACACATTCAAATGACAGTATGGCAAGCTCCCACAGCAATGCCAAGTGGTACAGATAGACCTGAAGCCTTGCGGTAAGGCTGCCTGCGGCGCTGGTTCATTGGCGTGCTCAACCAATTGCTCCACTGTGGTGTGCGCAGGCTTGCACATCTCACGTACCTGCAGGTGGACAACTGCTCCTGGCTCACCACTGGCGCACTCGCGTCCCTGGCGTCCCTCACCGGACTGGAAACTTTGTCCCTGGTGCTGAGTGGGCAGGTGGTGCGGCCTGAGGACCCCACGGTGCGAGAACTTCACAAACAACACATCTCGCAGCCTCCTGCTTCCGCTGTGTCAGACTGCAGGCAACACAAGGTCACCTCGCTGAAGCATACGCCGCAGCATGTGTGGGATTGAGTGCATGTAAGGAGCATGTTCAATGCTGGCATGTACTTGGCATCACGAATGCATGGCTAACTGCTGGGACGGACAGCTGCCTGCTCCATTCCACCTGCCACACAGGACCCAACGCTCATTGATGCGTCTGTGCTCAGCCAGCTGTCATGCCTTGAACATCTCACTGAGCTCGAGCTGTCGCTGCATTTTTCCAACCTGGGCGCGCTGTCGCAGCTGTCACAGCTGTCACGTTTGCAGTACCTATTCCTGGGCTCTCATGTCGAGGTGGTCGGGGAAAGTGTGTGGCGTGCACTGGGGGCGCTGCCCCATCTGCTGTTCTTGCAGGCAAGTGTTGGGCCATTGGTGGAACCGGGGCAGTGCGTGAGCTCTGCCGCTTTCACTGTGTGCTGTGGATGCGGTCATAAGGCTTCCTGGATGTTGAGTGGAGATCTGCCTCAGGCTCCAGCTGAACATTGATGTGCAGATACCATGCACTTTGCTTTGTCTGCACGAGAGCTGCCTTGGGCAAGCACCTTGATGGTGGTTGTGCAGTTTGTTCGGCAGCTTGAAATGATTGAAGGGCTGCGAATCGCTTGCAGGTGGATGGACATCTGGAGCTGAGTGCTCCCTTGCGGCCACCAGCCTCTGAAGCTGGTGTCGCAGCTGCAGGCGCCAGCAGTGACGATGCCACCAACACCAGCACCACCAGCACCACCGCTGCTGCTGCTAACACTAGCACCACCCACCACGTCCACACGCACTCTGGATGGCACCAGGCATCCGCTTCAGACCCCCTGGCAGCGCCAGCTGCAGTCAACCTGTGTGAGGCCGGCAGGGCCTCCCCACCTTCAGCAGCAGCAGACGCAGTCCCGAGCTGGCCGTTCCCCGCCCTGCATGCCTTCTGTGCTGGTGGTGGGCTGCGTGGTGTGAGTGCGGCCACGGTGTCAGCACTGGGGCCTGCGCTCAGTCGGGTGCAGAACTTCGCGGCGGGGCAGCTGTACAGCGTGCAGGTGGAGCGCGTGTGCCAGCTGCTGGGCCACATGCCGCGCCTCACCAAGGTGGGGTGCAGGGGGTCCCGTTTGTGGTCCGCACAGGTCAGGAAGAGCCGAGCATACATGGGCGTGGGAGGCTCATGTTTATGTTCATTCCATGCATGTCAGCACTGCGCGAACCTGCTGTGGGGTGCACTCGGGCGCTGCCATCAGTCTGTTGCATGCGGCCTGGGTGCACAGCTTGATGGACCGTCCGCGACCAAACATGGGGAGGGTGCGCATGACAACACACTGACAACCAAATACGGTACACTGGGCATGGTGGCTGCAGCTGCAGCTGCTGGACCTCTCCCGGGTCCGTGCGCCGGAGCACACACAGTTGCTGGCGGCTGCACTGACGCCCTGCGCACCCTCCCTGTCCTCCCTCACCCTGCACTACAGCCCTGGGCTTGATGACACGGGTGCGTGCCATGCAGTGTAGTATACCTGACTCGCGACACATTTGTGGAATTGTGTTGTCTGTGCAATCAGCGGATGTGCCCTTAACAGCACATATCCTGTGAGGTGACATACAAATGTCCCTCCGCTGCTTTATGTTCGGCACCGCTCTGTTGTGTGTGCAACGTTCGCGGCCCTTGACTCTGTCCCCAGGCAACTGGGTGTGTCATCGCGCATCAGTGATTAAAGGTTGACCAAGCTCAAAGAACGGGCTGTGTGTGGTGAGCTGGTGACCACCACCTTTCCCCACCACCCATATGCGTTATGATCGAATCACCATTCTGCCTGCACACACCCATTCAAGCAGGGCTGGAGCGGCTGGTGCAAGACCTGCATGGCCTGCGGGAGCTGCGCTTGCGGGGTTGCAGCCGCGTGACACATGCGGGGCTGAGGCAGCTGGTGCGCATGAGCTGTGCGGCTGGGCCACTGCCACAGCTGCGCTCCATTGTGATGGAGGGGTGTGGGGGGCGGCTGCAGGTGGAGGAGGTTGCAGCCATGCTGCAGGGACTTGGGCGGGAGGGGAGTGTGCGCGCAGTGCCGGCCGTTGCACACTGATGTTGCTGGCATGACATGGTGCAAGTGGCTCTGATGGCCTGCTCCAACCATGCCAGCTGCAGAGCTGTTGTGGCAAGGGCGTCAAATGCAGTTTGTAACAATACAACCAGATCTAGTACGGTATTATTTAAGTGCTGTAAGACCCATTTGCATCGTACTCAGTATACGAACAGAACGAGGAGTGCGATGAATAAAGGTTGGACACAAGCCAGCACACAAGAAGCAAGACTAACCAGTGCCAGGAAACGCGCTGTTGAACTACACCATTGTGACAATGTTCCAGCGTACCACATGCACATGACTGCGGTGAATACTTGGATGATCACATTGGATGATGGTGGAGCTGGATGGTTATGTTGTGATCCCTTCAGCCACAGCAAGCACCTCACCATCTTTTAAAGCACAAGCAATGGATGTCAGCTTTCCATGCTCCTCATTAGTCCAGAGCCAAGGATCTGCCGCATTTACTCGTGGCTTTCCTCCGCTCCCCGCCGGTCTTCGTCACGATTGTCCTCCCGTACGCTTGCACCACAACTCTCCTCACCATATGCCGGCGCCGTCGCACCCGGTGTTGCTGCTGCCGTTGCTGGTGCTGGGGCAGGTGCCGTGTGCCGCTGATGCAGCAGAGCCCACATTGACTTGAAGGGTTTGGCCATCACGGTCGCAGCTGTGTGTGCCAATGCGTTGCCAGCACTGGATGAGGTGGACGCAGCCGCGGCTCCCCCGCCATCAAGCGTGGTGCTGGGCGGTGCAGTGGCTGTGTCAGCTGCGCCTGCACCCTCCTCCGCACCCGCTTCATACACCACACTGTGACGCGGCACCCAGAAAGGGGTGGCACGAGCGCGGCTGGGCTGGCCGCCCTGAGGCTGGGGTTGTGGCATGATGCGCTCCCGGATGGAATCACATGCAAGAGAAGAGCCACGGTCGCGCATGAGGTGTCCTGTGGGCGCACAAGCAGCGTTCCACCAGCATGGCGCACAGTGTTGAAACAAACACACTGGCAGTGGCGCACAGTGTTGTTCATGTTATGCACTAACAAGGTCAAGGCGAGGGGACACTGTTGTGAGCCACACCGCCTGGTACATCCATAACCCCGCAAAAGGACCTCAAGGGGGAACATGACCCACTGGCCCCACAACCCAGCTGCAGCCGTGCTCACCTGCCAGCGTGTCATCTAGTGTGTCACGGTACGCCGCATGCAGTGCGTAGGATGACATCGGCACACTGGATGTTGCCAGGGACGAGGAGGCCCCTCCCACTGCTGCCACACTGAGAGTGCGCACGCTGTCTGCACCTGGCACCTCGGCTTCTTCGCGCTCCACACCCGGCACGCAAGGCAGGTTGGTGGAGGTGGCTGCCAGGCAGCCGCAGCCGCCTGCTTTTGAGGCCAGATGGTGGCCCAAGTGGCCGATGTTGGTGGCGGCCCAACGGCCACTGTCCCGTGAGAGGCGTGAGAGGGAGTCACGGGAGTTGCGTGAGAGGGTGTGCAGGCCAGAGTGGATCTTGGTCAGGCTGGTGGAGACGCCGTAAGTCACTGTGTGGCCCACGAACACCAGCTGCCTGCAGGTGTTGATCACGTATGACAATGTTGTGATCGGCACCTAGGCATCGATGTGTCACAACACATAGTGTAGCATGCTGATTCTGTGTAGCATGGCTATGCAAGCATGCTGGTGACTT